>LPNX010099692.1:1065263-1091120 GCA_001517045.1 Pseudotsuga menziesii
TCTCCGTCTTTGCTTTCCATTCAAAGAAATTGAAGGGAGTCAAGATAGTTTTCTGTGATTGATCCATAGCTCTAGAAAATCTGTCCCCGTTGTCAGTAGAAGGCTCCCAGTCTTTGATGTCGAACCTGCAAAACAATTTTTGAAGGAGAGAAACAACCTACAATGGATCTGATACCATGTGGAAATTAATGCCAGCAATATATTAATTTTACTCACAACAATTATCAATTGATCATGCAAAATCACTCACAAAAGAGACTGAATATGGAGCTGTAACACTAAATTGTATTAACTGAGTGTACAATAGCCAACCCTGTAATAACATAGGTTACTGAATAAATAGAATACATCAAGAAATTGAATGCATGAGGAGGCATCCAAATCTAGCATAAAGCAGGCTTACCAAAAATAAGCAAATCCCCCATAGGTGTAAAAAGCTAATCCCAAATATGTCATGGAGCTCACGAATTGGAAAAAAGGCATAGGCAAGCTAAAGAGTGGTGGAATGGAAACTCATACATGCTTTTGCATGGAGAAAAGAGAGGAGGATGTGTAGGACAAAAAACTAGTCAACCTCACATAGTCTAGCTTTTCCTTTTGCCTTAAAACACTGAAAAAGCAGGCAATAAAGGAGAAAAAGCAGAAGGGCACCTAGGAGGCCAGGAATAAAGTAGAATTGATTCCTTTAGCTCTCCGATGCGCTACATGAGTCAAATAAGTCAAGTTTGACCATTATAGATAGGCAAATGACAACTTGCACAAGGTGGGACACATGAACTAGGAAAATAAGACAAAAATAATGGAATTAATGTCTAAGTGGGTAAAATATGGGTTGATTATTCTAACAAGCAGAAGAATCCAACAATACATTAGACACTCAGCCTGATCTCCTTCGGTTTTCACAGGTTGATGAAATTGACTGTAAGATAGTAGACTTAGTCGTAGACGTTAATGCTTGCACAGTAGTGGTTAGCGATTTTTGGACACTTTTCTTTGATGGTTCTAAAACTTTAGAGGGGTCAGGAGCCAGCTGTGTCCTGATTGACCCTAAGAAAAAACAAACATTTTCTTTCATGTAGGTTAGATTTTGAATGTACCAATAACACAACTGAATATGAAGCATTAGTTCAAGGACTAAGAAAGGCAATTGAATTAAAGGCAAAAAATCTGAAAGTGTTTGGATATTCTGAAATAATTGTAAAACAAATTTGAAATCAAATACATTGCATTTTTCCTCATTTAAAAGCTTATCAAAATGAAGTATGGGATTTACTTAAAGGTTTTAATGCATTTAACATTGTATCGATTCCAAGACTTAAGAATGCAACAGCTGATTTGTTGGCCACCTCAGCTACGAGGTTTGTGCCCTCTAATAATCGGTGCTCTGTTGAATTGCTTTTCAGGCCTTCAGTTCCAGATATGATTACCAATCTACGAGTGTTCGATGATGATCAACGGATTATAGAATGCTTGACAAATGATGAGACCTTCAAAGGGGAAATTATTGATGATGAAGAGCATCAAGCCGAGCTAAAATTCAATAATTTTATTCCTAAAGGATTCAGGAATTTAGAACGAATGTTTGATTTAAACGAGAAATTTAGAAGACCACCGAATGTGAAGACTCATAGCTCGTCTCTACAGTTCGAGTTGATTAATTTGGGGACTGAAATGGATCCTAAATATGTGAATTTGGGAAAATGTTGCTCCCCAGGTGAAAGGAATAAGTTTATCAGTCTTTTCAAACAATACAAAGATGTTTTTTCCTGGACGTATGAAGATCTGAAGACATATGACACCAATATTATCCAGCATGTTATCCCCATCAGATCTGGAATCAAACCATATCAGCAGCCTTTAAGGAAAATGCATCCAAAATTAGAGCCTTTAATCCAGAGTGAAGTTAAGAAACTATTGGATGCCATAGGTTTCAAATATGGTACCGGTAAGGAAGAAATATGGAGAAATCAGGCTATGTGTGGATTTCAGAAACTTAAATCGTGCTTCAGATAAAGACAATTATCCTATTCCACCCATGGAGCAGATATTGCAAATGGTTTCAGGTTCTGAACTATTCTCTTTATTAGATGGATTCTTAGGCTACAATCAAGTATTAGTAGCTGAAGAAGACAGACTTAAAATGACATTCAGGACCAGGTGGGGAACTTTTGCTTATAGAAGGATTCCCTTTGGACTCCTAAATGCTAGAGCTACTTTCTAGAGGGCTATGGACATAGCTTTCCACGATCTGATTGGCCACAGTGCTGTAGTATACCTCGATGACATCACGATATTCTCAAAGAAAAGAGAGGAACATGCATTTCATCTAAAGTAGATTTTTGAACGCTGTTGAAAATATGGTATCTCACTAAACCCCAAGAAGTGCGTGTTTGTTGTTACAGAAGGTAAGTTGTTGGGTCTCGTGGTTTCAGAGAAGGGGATCTCCATAGACCCAAAAAGGATCAAAGCCATTGAACAGATTCCCTTGCCCCATAATAAAAAGGGCATGCAATCATTTATGGGGACAATAAATTTCGTGCGAAGGTTTGTGCCAGATTTCGCTCAAATTTTTAAACCTTTGCAGCAAATGGTAAAGCAAAGTGTACAGTTCAAGTGGACTGATGCAGAGAAGAACACATTTAGTAAAATAAAGACAGCGATCATGCATGCACCTTCCCTCAAAAGTCTAGATTTTGAGAAATATTTTATTTTGTACACTTTTGCATCTGATGATTCACTCGCAGCTGTGCTTACCCAGAAGGAAGATGGGGGAGATGAGTTCCCCATATCATTTATGAGAACTGGTCTGCAAGGGGCTGAATTGAATTACCCAGCTGTGGATAAACAAGCTTATGCCATGTTCAAAGCAGTAAAACAATTCAGTCCATACATACTAAAGAACCGGACAAAGGTAATCTTTCCACACCTAGCTGTGAGGTCTCTTTTCATACAAAAGCAGTTAGGAGAAAGAAGAGGCAACTAGGTAACATATCTACATGAGTATGACCTTGAATTCAAGCTAGCTTCCATAGTTAAGGGGAAAGGATTGTGCAAACTGATGACTGAAAGTAAAGACAATGAAGAACATGACTAGGAAGACGAAGCTGAGTTACATTTGATGGATGTATGTCCTCTTTTCACAGCTCCAGAATCCTGGTATCGAGACCTTGTACATTACCTTCAGGAGGGATTGTTACCAGAGCATTGGAATTCTAAGCAAAGAAGAGCACTGTGTCTTAAATCAGCCTCATATCAAATTGTTGAAGGAATATTATTCAGAAAGAACTTCCTGCCCAATCTGAACCTGTATATCCATAATATGTAGTCATTATCTCTACCATCATAAAGTCCCAAGTTTATCGTACCTTTTAGGTACATCATCACATGTTTTGCAGCTTTCAGGTGAACAAATCTAGGTCTAACTAGATACTGACTCAAGGTGTTCACAGCAAAGCATATATCTGGCCTTGTATTTGTCATATACATCAACAACTCAATAATCTGTTTGTACTGAGTCATGTCCACTAACTCTAATGTCTCATCAGACAAAAAATTCATGTTGGTATTCATGGGTGTGGCCATGTATTTAAAATCCAACATATCAAATATTCTTAATATTTCCACTGCATATTGTCCCCGGTCCAGAAAGATTCTTTCAGGGATCTCCCACACTTTTAGCCCTAGGAAATAATGCATCAATCCAATATATTTCATCTTGAATTCTTCAGCTAGATTCTTCTTGCAATCTATGATCTGTTTCTCATTTCCAGTCAGAAATAGATCGTCTTCATACAACAATAGTATGACAGGTTCATCATCCATAACCTTAAGGTAAAGGTTAGGATCAGCTTTACTTTTTGTAAATTCCATGCTTGCCAAGAATCTATCTATTCTTCCATACCAAGCTCTAGGAGCTTGCTTCAGTCCATATAGAGCCTTTTTCAACTTGCATACATGAGTCGCTCTATTTTCAAATTCAAATCCTTGTGGTTGTAAATTATTCCTCAATCACACCATTAAGGAAAGCTGTCTTTATATCCATCTATTGTAAGTCCCACTTCATCATGGAATCAAGTTCCATGATAGTTTTGATGGAAGTGTACCTTTCTCCTGGAGCAAATCTATTTTCATAATCAATTCCCTCACTCTGAGAGAATCCTTAGCCACAAATCTTGTATTTTTCAAGACGTCCATCAATAGCATGTTTTATCTTGTATATCCACATGGAATATACCACACTCTTGCTTTTTGGTTTTGGTACTATATCCCAAACATCATTCTAGTATTCTTCCATCATTGCATCTACCATGAGTTCATTCTATTAGGTCAGCGATATATCCTAGTATTCTGCATTCAAACTTGAAGTTTGGAACCCACTTTACTCTTGGTAAAGCCTTAGTCCATCTGGAAACTCTCCATCCTGTCAAACCATGTCAAACTCGGAGATCTTCTGCAGTATCTCCTCCTAAAGCGAAGCATAATATTCCCTCTGAATTTTGTACTCTATGTATCGAAACATTTTGCAGTGGATTGGAAGGTAGCATCCTCTACTACTATGTATCCATATCAGGTTACTACATACTAAGATCCATTTATCTTGAACTTTGTCAAAAAGTTCCTCTTGCACCCAACTATGAGCTTGTTGTCTTCTATAGGTTTACATCTTAAACCTTGTAGCAAAGGTTAATATATTCATCACTCTAGGTGATATTCAAGCTCCTTATGTAACTGGATGTGCTTATCTATGGATGCCTTTTGATCTTGTACAAATCATATTCTGTACAGGTGGTTCTTTGCTTGATATATACTTCTACTAGAGAAGTGTGTCTGGTCAATAAAGTATGTCATGCCATAGTCTATTCTTTCTGAGACAAACCATGAATCTTGATTTGTACACGTGTTCTTGTAGATCCATATGGAAGACACTATGGACTTCCCTTTAGTTTTGAAACCATATCCTAGACATCATTCCCCATGATCAAATATTACTTTTTGATCATATATTCTTCCATAGCTGGAAGGGTTTGCATCAATGATGTCACCTAACTATGTCACACAACTAGAGTGTATCCGAGGACTCTTAATTTGGTTTGGAATTCCCTTCTTACTTTTATTCATCTTGAATTATATATCATACCAAACATGGTATTCATCTCTTGATGTGGATCTACCGCTCTCTGAAGCTCTTTCTTTTGTCACGGTGTCTCTGACCCTGGGAGATTCAGGTTCATGTTTATTGGAGTGAATATTGAATTTTCATCACTTGTTCTTTGGAAAAAATATCATCCTCCTTTTCTTGTAGGTGGTTGTACCTAACCTTTCCTACAATTCAAATGCACCAGTTGCATGGTTAGAACCATTTCAGAGGACATATGCATAAAGACAAATTCTTATGCATCATGCAACTATTTTAGCCAATACAACATTCATCCATATCTCACGAAAACTTTCCATATGCCTTCCATCTCTACCATGAAATCATTGAGATTGTGCACTAA
Source organism: Pseudotsuga menziesii (assembly GCA_001517045.1). Classification (NCBI taxonomy): domain Eukaryota; kingdom Viridiplantae; phylum Streptophyta; class Pinopsida; order Pinales; family Pinaceae; genus Pseudotsuga; species Pseudotsuga menziesii. Next base: position 1,070,762 of record LPNX010099692.1, read on the forward strand.
TCCAATATGTCATCAAAGATGTTTCCTTATAGATAAGTAGAAATGGAGTGTTGTATAGCACCATGGGCTACTTACCCATAACATGCATATTAGTAGCATACTGTCATAAATCCAAACATTCTATCATGCATAATACACAACATATACATGAAAGAAAATTCAAATACTCATCTTTGTTTGTTTGGAAGATTCAATCTTGTGCTTTTTCTTCATCTCCTTCTGGATCTGCAACTCCTCCTTTGACCAAGGAGATTGCTTCAATCTGATGCTTGCTTGAAAGCTTTTCTGAAATGTTTCTTCTGGTGGACCTAGGGTTTGATAGAGAAAACCTAATTTTTGAACTTATATATCTGATTGGATATAAATATGCACCTCCTCGAGGAGATCTGAGCAGCATACTCATTTTCCCAAAACTATGATCAAAACTGCAAAATATCCGATGCCCTAGTTTTCTTCAATTTCTTTTGCAGAATTGCTTGATATTGTTTTTGCAGTATCTCCTAAGGGAAAAATCATATGTGTCTAAAAATATCACTGAGGTGTCCTATTTTTTCCTCTTTCCAACACCGCAGGTTATATAAGCATTGGTTTCACCAATTGGGACTTATGCGAAGTTTCCCAAGGTGACTTATTTTAGGACTGTTCAACATAGCGAACTTGTATGGACTGACACGTGTCACTGTTTCACCTTCAGGGTGTGAAAGTTTCACCAAACAAAGTATAGTATGTACCATATCTGGAACATCTTGAGAAATTTCCTTTTGACCTTCATAGTCAGAGATATAGCAACTATACCTAGGTCACCTGTTTAAGGATGAATCCTAGGAGAGGATGGAACCATGATTTGGAGGAATCGTATCTCCTATAATATAGAAAATATGAGGTTGAAACATTTACGTAGGGTACATCAGGAATTTATCTTCGACTTGTAAACGTTTCAGCTCTTGATCCTTCTCCAATCTTGAGATATAGCGAAAATCCCAAAATTACTAGTTTTAGTCTTTTAGGGTTTTCAAGCATGAAACCCTAATCTTCAATAGGTGTAGTTGTAGCACTGTTTTGACTGCACAATGACTTATTTCAGGGTATCTCTGATACCATGTTAAGTTTTTAATGGTTATATCAGATCTTATAACATTTAACATCATAAGAGCATAACCATAAGAAAAATATTGCTGAAAGATAGACAAGCACAGCCACATAAAAGAACACAAAGATTTATCTTGGGAAACCCTCATGGGGAAGAAAACCCAGAAGAAATTCATTTGTGTAAGAAGTATAAAAAGTACAAGATAAGACCCCAGACATGTGCCCCTCCCTCCATCAGATATCTCTCTCTCTCTATCCTATGCGCGATACACAAGTGAGTGTGTTTAAATGAGGAACACATCTCCTCTATCTATACTATTTTCGTCACTTGACTTTTAACCTAATTACAAGTCGTCCCCACTTAACTAAGTGGGCCGAATTCACTTAGGAAGACTCAATACAATATTATATTATATTCATGAGGGTACTATTGACCCGAATTACAATGGAGGATTTACCTCATGACTCTATGATGACCAAATACAATAGTAACACCCCGACGGAGGAATAATAACATCTCCCTTGGGTTACATCAGTAAAATACATTTAGAATATCCTTTGAAGTTACAATATTCACCACTAAGATTTTTTCTTAGGAATAATTTGGTTCCTATCTAGGAGACAAATACACAAATTAGTAGGCATTCCTCACGAAGTTTTCTATTTTATTAGAACCTAACAAATACTAGATATTGTGATTAAATTTGATGTGTGTAAAGGTTATGATAGGGTTACCTAGCTTTATTGAAGGTTGATACTTCTGAATGTGGCTTTGAATATTCACTTTACCAATTATATCTTGAGTTGTTCTTTGCTAGTCTCTTTTGCAACTCTGATTAATGGCTTGGCCTCATATTTAGTTTGATATATAAGAGAGATGGGACATGGATATCCTCTATCACCGTTGGCGTTTCTTCTAGTGCATGAAGTGTTGATTCGATAGAATTGAAAGAGGTGAAATCTTCTATGGATTTTAAAGGCATATTTCTCAGTTGTTATTTGTGGATGACATTATACTTTTTAGATAAGGGTATAAAAGGAATGAATTAAGACTATGCAAAATATTTGACCTACATATATTTTCCAGTATGATGATGAATGCGAGGAAATATACAATGTCATTTTTGTAAGAAGAGATTAAGATTTACTTCCTTAATTTGTCTCCATATGTATAAGTTGAGTTACAAGGTAATATAAAATATTTGGGTTTTATTTAAATCTTTATGGCTATTCCAAAATAGACAAGTGCTAGATGACAGTGAAGGTGGAGAGGAGATTTTCTATTCTGTGTAATAGTAATTGTATAGGTGGTGGAGGATGATACTTGTGAAATTATTCTTGAATCCATTCATGTTTATTGAGTTTCATTTTCATTCATCCTTAAAGGAGTGCTGGAGAAGGTAAGAAGAATTAGATATTATTTTCCTAAAAGATAGATATAGTGAGAATTGTTTATTTCCTTGGGTAAACGTGGGGTAATCTAGAATAAAATATTTGTCCAAAGGAGATGGAAGGTTGGGGCTTAAAAATAATTCACTATTTTTCTCTAGCATAAAAACCTAATGTGTTAGGAGGATTCTACAAGGGGAAGGTTTACGGTGTAATGTGGCTTCCAAAAAATACATTGAGCCATTGTTAGTGGAGGAATGGATTACAAATACAAGGAGAACATTTCAAAATGTATTTGTTATTTGGAAGGTTGTTATTTTGTCTTTAACTATAAATTAGAAATGTGTTATTATGGAAGGTTGGAAATTCCTCCATGGTGAGACTAAGGGAGGAAATGTGGGTAGATTGGAATGAAACTTTATGACTACCAATACATATGGTATAGTTTTTTTAAAAACCAAGGGGTTTTTCCATCTTTTAGAGGTAGGATATTTAGAAAAATACTCTATCACGATTCAAGAGTGGATTGATGTTGGAGTGTTTGGGTTTGAAGGTGAGGAGGCTCATATTTAGAGAAAATTATACCAAGCTCTAAAAACTATCCATGTAAGGATCTAATTTGGTCTAGAATCCAATTGGAAGGGAATACAAACCAAAGTTGGGATACAAAGTACTTAGAGAATAATAATTTGTGATTGAAAAGGAATGGCGGTTCAAAGGGTCTGGAGATTCAAATTCATTTTCAAGGTTAAAATATTTATGTAATTGGTCCCTAATCAAAAGGTACCTACTTGAAACTTCATGCAAAAAATAAGGTGGCCGGGTTCATTTAGATGCCATCTTGATGCAGGAGCATCCTACCCTCCAACAAACTACAAGATTCAATGTTTGATCAAACCTAGAAGGGGTCTTCAATTCTGAATTGATGGTATTTGAACCATCACATTGTAATTAAACCTATGTAAAATATGTGATTCTAGATGGATGGTGAGTCATGTAACAGAAGCCTCATCTAATGGCACTAAGTTAATTAAGCATGTTGTTGAGTGTATTGTCGATCTGAACCAGAATTGGTTCATGAATCCAATTTTGTATATATGTAAGCCTACGAGGCGGAGAATAGAATATATATCAAGACAAAACAATAGATAGGATAGATAGATAGGGGTAGTAGAGGCAAATATAGAGAGGTCAGTAAGGCTTGTAGGAGGCAAAGAAGAGGCCAATCAAAGATGTATCCATCCTAAGGAGATCAGAACACAGGTTCTAAGACAAATTTGTATGTACACTTTCATTGAGTGAATGAAAAATCCTATTTTGGCATATCTCTGTGTGTAAATGTAATTCTATCTGAATGAGTCATTTCATAAGAATATGTATGAATCCTTGATTAAATATCTGTTAATAGTTGATAATCCTGTGTGTGAATTCAAGGATTCTAAGAGGGAGAGAAACAGAGATCGATTGATCGATTCTATGATCAATCGAATGAGAGTTAGATTAATAATCCATTGAGGATTTCATGAACTTGAAATATGTTCAGAATAACCTTGTTGTAGGGTTTTGGATCAGTGATCGATTAGTGCAAGGATCAATGATAAACAAAGCCTAAGTATGTGCCTATGTGGAAGGTTAAGATCATTGTAGAACCAGATCTACGGCTGAGGAGAGATTTCACAAGTTAGGATTATGAACAAGATAAGCTAATATTCCTCACTCATATGCTTGAGGATTGTGTGGTGGAGATTTGAAGATACTGAAGATCAACAGCGAAGATGAATTTCACAAATAAAATAGTGAGGAGGATAAAAAAGTGAATTGGCTGCTAAATATGAAACTAATCATTGTAAAGGAGATTGAGATCAATGGATGAGGTTGATCATGAAACCAGATCAACGGTCGACAACAATTTTGCTGGGAGAACTAGCACAGATAAACAAAATCCTGGTGTGTGTAGAATTTTAATGAAATACGCCTTATGGCATTTGAGGTCCACCGTCGATCTAGATCTGAAGGTCCTCAATGATTCCACAGATATAACTAGCAGCTGAGTTAACCATGGAGGGTGAATGCGAAATTTTAATTTCAATCTACTTTATTCTATTTGGAATCCGTCATTGATTCGAAGTTGATAGAGATCCAACGACTGAGGATGATTTTGCTCGTTGAAATAGCCTGGAGGATAAGAACAGAGTTTGGACATGGAATTATTATGGAATCCAGTTATCAAAGAATTGGAGTCCGCTCTTCATTGGGTGCTTCCTGGGATATTGGTCGGGTTGGTTAGATTTACTGGTTCTGCTAAATTTAGAACCTGACTAAATTGTAAATCAGTCCATTTAAAGACTGTTACAAGGGAACCTGGCATCAGAGTGGTATCAGAACAGAACAAGGATTTTGCGTAACGATTATAAGAGCCAAGAGGTAAATCAATTTTTGATTTCAATTCATTTTAAAATTGAATACTAACAATTGTGTTGAGAGGGTTAGTTAGGTGAGAGTATTCATAATTGATTTAAATTACAAATAGAGGATGTGTGGTTTAAATTGATGTTAGCCACAAGAGAGTGCAGATGAAAGAGATCAGGAAGAGAATCTTTAAAGGTATGAGATTATCATTTTATGATAATTGATGATAGATTGCAGGAAGCAACGGAAGATTGCAGCAGTAAAAATTGGGAGAGTTATGCTCAAGAACAGTTTTGTTCTTGATGAAGAAGAATGATAAGGTCTTGGTATAGATATTATAGGAAATTGATATGATGTTTATTCTGGTGATATGGATTTCATGTTACAGATAAAAAGTATCTTGGATAACTATGAGAGAACAAGTTTGTTCCTGAAGAAGAAGATCTTTTGAAGATAGAAATGGAGATATTTTTAGTTAACTGTATAAGTGAGAATTCTAAAGGTATGGACTAATTAATGTTTATATTTTGACTCTGGTTATATGAATTTATTAGGAAATATTTGACAGCAGCAAAGAACAGAGAAGTTCTTGATAAGAGGAAATTGATAGAAGCAAGTGCCAGCTAGAGGAGATATATCAAAAATAAATGTATTCTTGATAAAGAGTTTGTGAACTCTTAGAGAAAAGAGGAAGAAGTGGCAGAACCAAGAAATCCAACACAGGTTGGACAAGAGAGGACTAGTGCATGTTCTCAAAGGGGGAGTGGACCTACATAAGCCAAGAAAAGCAAAGGTGATGCTCAAAAGGTTCTAGTGAGAGGTCCAGATACCAAAAGGACAAGCTCAAGGAGAGATAGCTTGTTGAGGTATAGCATACAAGTGTAGAGACTTGTTGGAGGTGAAGGCTTAGTTACAGTCCATAAGTGAACATGATGAAGTTCAAAAAAGAGGATAAGGAGACATAAACAATGACTACTGAAGGTCATTGCAGGGGTTCATAGAAAAGCCACATCAGAAGAAGGAAGAAGGAGAGTCAAGAAGAATGTAGTAAAGAATTACTAGAGCTAGCAAAAGGCATTTTGTGCTTTGAGAAGCATATGCAAGAAGTTGCTGAAGAAAAGAACCAGAGGTATGGTTAGGTCATGAAAAGGGAGGTAAGATGGAATTTAGAATTCACTACAGGTGAAGCTACAACAAAAGAATTTTGCCAGATTGAAGAAAGAGTGACTCAGAGAAGTTGAATCTGAGATTGAGGTTTCATATTGTGAACTTGAATAAGGTCCTTTGCTTGGAGAGGATGATGAAGCAGAAAATGAGAGACCAATTGAGAGTCTCGTGAATTCTATAAGGAATACAAATCAACTTATGGAAGGGATGATTGTGAGACCAAATGAGACCAAAAGGTCTTATGTTTTTGACACTGGTGATTTGTTTGTAATTACAGGTTTTGTTGCAGATAATAGGCAGTCTTTTGAAACTGTCTTAAAATTTGATGAAGTCAAATATGATGAAGAAAGTCTCTCAAGTGAGGAAAGATCTGAAGTATTGCAGCAAAAGGAACTCATTGATGAGTTGCTTGATGGAGGAACATAGTCAATTGAATATGATCTGAAGATGAAGGGAGAAAAATAAATGTGTAAAAACATTTCTACATGGAAAAATCAGAATTACGTTTTTATGAAGGAAAAAGTTGAACATTCACCTTGGAATCTTAGGAAGTCCGAAGAAAAACAAGATATTACAACATAACATGATTTTGTTGTAATAAGAGATGATATAGTATCCTATGAATATTGTATGAAGCCTGTATATCAGACAATTGGAGAAATGGATAATGGTGAATGTTCAGGCCATCACAAAGAAAGGATGTTTGAGGAAATATCAACAGGGACTTCAGAGTCTCATGTTTTTGAAACTGATTATTGGTGTATGTTTGCAGGTATTGAAGAGAGTGAAGATAGACAGATAAATAAATCTTTCATGACACAGGAAGAGACTATATTGTCTCAAAAGGGTGATAAGTACCTAAGAGAACTTGTTGTTGCAGAGTTCGCTAATAAAGACAAAGAGAATCTTTCTAACTTCAGAAAATATGATGAAGAGTTAGAAATGTTAGAATATTGGTTGCTCAATCCAAGGATTGATAAACATGGCTAGTTAATGCATGCAAGCATGGAAATGTTCAATGACAACATTAGAGAAGAGAAGATGAGAAGTCAAGACATTGAATTGACTTGTAATGATATGATTTTGGTACAACAGTCAATAGAAGTGGCAGACCAACATAAATTTGTGAAGCATCTTGGAATACCTTATAGTTGGGGTATGATTGCAAATATGAGGATACAAAAATTCATGACTAGCAGCAAAAAGAAAAAATATAAGCAGGGTAAGCAGATGTACCAGCCAAAGGATAGACTGAACATGGAGATTGAAGAACTAAGGATGCTGATGGAGAAGGTATCTCAGAGAAGACATGAAGAAAGAATGAATATTTACATCAGCAGAGAAAATAGACAAAACTATGTAACTAGATAGATGACATAAGAAGATTGCAGAAGCAAAGCTAGTGGAGCATTACAACAAAAAATTTCGAAACTAGGAGAACTAAGGATGACAAAGACATAACAACATGATAACATGGATGACCAACTACATCACAAATTTTGGAATCCAAGCATATTGAAGATGGAAGGTTATGACCAGGAGGTCATATTTCTTTCTCCTTGGGGAGTCTGATGCAGGATCATCCTTCCCTCCAACAAACTACAAGATTCAATGTTTGATCAAACCTAGAAGGGGTCTTCAATTCTGAATTGATGGTATTTGAACCATCAGATTGTAATTAACCCTATGTAAAATATGTGATTCTAGATGGATGGTGAGTCACTGGGTGAGTGATGAGTCATTGATGAGTCATGTAACAGAACCCTCATTTAATGGCATCGATTCAGAGGATAGGTTTGAGAGTTTGAGTTAATTAAGCATGTTGTTGAGTGTATTGAGGATCTGAACCAGAATTGGTTCATAAATCCAATTTTGTATATATGTAATCCTACGAGGCAGAGAATAGGATATAGAACAATACATAAGAATAGATAGGATAGATAGATAGGGGTAGTAGAGGCAGAGATAGAGAGGTCAGTAAGTCCTGTAGAAGACAGAGAAGAGGCCAATCAAAGATGTATTAGGCCTAAGGAGATCAAAACACAGGTTCTGAGACAAATTTGTATGTACAATTTCATTGAGTGCATGAAAAATCATATTTCGACATATCTTTGTGTGTAAATGTAATTATGTCTGAATGAGTGATTTCATAAGCATATGTATGAATGCTTGATTAAATCTTTGTTAATAGTTGATAAGACTGTGTGAATTCATGGATTTTGAGAGGGAGATAAACATAGATTGATTGATCGATTCTCTAATAAATCGAATGAGAGTTAGATTAATAATCCATTGAGGATTTCATGAATGAAATATGTTCATAATAACCTTGTTGCATGGTTCTGGATCAGTGATCAATTACTGTAAGGATCCATGATAAACAAAGCCTAAGTACGTCCCTATGTGGAAGGTTAAGATCATGGTAGAACCAGATCTACAACTAAGTAGAGATTTTGCAAGTTAGGATTGCCAATGAGATAAGCTAATATTCCTCATTCATATGCTTGAGGATTGTGTGGTGGAGATTTAAAGATACTGAACATCAATGACCAAGATGAATTTCGCAAATAAAATAGCGAGGAGGATAAAAAAGTGAATTGACTACGAAATATTAAACTACTTATTGTAAAGGAGATCGAGATCAACGGACAAGGTTGATCGTGAAACCAGATCAATGGTTGACATCGATTTCGTTGGGAGAACTAGCGCTGATAAACACAATGCTGGTGTGCGCGGAATTTTAATGAAATCCACCTTATGGTATTTGAGGTCCACCATTAATCTAGATCTGTCGGTCCTTAATGATTCCGTAGATTCAACTAGCAGGTGAGTTAACTGTGGAGGGTGAATGTGAAATTTTAATTTCAATCTACTTTATTCTATTTGGATTCCGCCGTTGATTGAAGTTGACAGAGATCCAATGACTAAGGATGATTTCACTCATTGAAATAGCCTAGAGGATAACAACAGAGGCTAGACATGGAATTCGTATGTAATCCAGTTATCGAAGAATTGGAGTCCGCTCTTCATTGAGCGCTTTCTGGGAGATTGGCCGAGTTGGTTAGATTTAGCGGTTCTACTAAATTTAGAACCTGACTAAATCATAAATCAGTCCATTTAAAGACTGTTACAGGGGAACATGGCATCACATCTTATTAAGGTAAGTGAAGAAGACATTTCCCATATGCTCATTCATTATCCTTTTGTTTTTTTTTATTTGAGGTGAAAATTGAGTCACAAATTGGGTTCAATATACATTAGGGAGGATTTCATATGGAGGAAATTTTGAAAGTTTGGTGTGATAATATATAGATTAGGCCTATAAAATCTCTTCCTCTTATTATTTATTGACGGGTATAGGTAGTTAGAAATACAAGCATATTTGAAGGTAAGTCTTCTCCACCTAAATAACATGCCTTGCAGAGTTTATCCATACTTAAGAATTTCAATCAAGAATAAAGTAGTAGGCTCCAAAGAGTTGTGGTTGAAAAAATAATAGATGATATGGGTGCTTGGGCCTATTTTGATGTGGTTGCTTCGAGGGGGGGACCTATTACCTCTCATATTCACATTTATTGAAATTGAAATATGGTATAGGTATTCATACTAATTATAAAACTAAACTTTCATCTTTAAAATTAAATTTTAGGCTAGCTATGGAGAATGATGTTAAAAAATCATAGGTAATGGGTGATTCCAACATTATTATAAATTGGATGAGCAGTGTATGTGCATTGGAAAATTTTATTTTAAGGCCTATATGTAAGGAGATATATTACCTTAAAATTTTTATTAATGAATATCATATTTGCACATGTCTATAAAGAATGAAACTAAATTGTAGACATAATTATCCAAGGAGGGTTGGTTGATGGCTCTGTGTACCTAACAAATATTGGAGCAATTGGAAGATACTTTAGTTGAGCTAGATCCTATAGATTTTCTCTAATTTAGGTTCAATGCTTTTGAAAAGAATACATTTTCACATAGATATTGTTTCTGCTCATGGTCTAAGCTAAGAAGAAGAAAAATTGTGTACCTACAAAGTCAATTTTTTAAAATTTTAATTTTTGAACTATTTTTTAAATGGAATAGTGTATATTTGAATACAATGTTTGTTGAAATTGTTTTATATAATTAGTATTCTCGTAGATATTTGTTTATATGTTGGATAAGTCATAAACTTATCTACTAAATGTTTTTTTTAACCAAAAATTTAATTGAAAAATGTATTTTTTTAATCATTAATAAAGTTGTAATTTGTTTGTAAGGAAACATATAATTTGTTTTGTTTTAATTGTTAATTGAGCTTTAGTGGTTGTGAAAAAAAGTTGTAATCCTCCCCACTTAGTTTCAAATCCCATTTTTTTTACATGCAACTCTTAGTGGATGTTTAAACAAATGTACAAGCTGCTTTATACCCTTTTCAAACATTCAAACTGATATTTCATGTATAATTATGTGAATAAACACTTTAATTAATTTTTAAGTATTATAGAACATTTATTAGGGGTAAATATAGTCTTAGATGTAGTCACGACTATGTTTAAATAATTTATTTAAATATAAATAAATATATAATAAATTATTTATTTCAATATAAATAAGTATATAATAAATTATTTTTTATTTCATGTTATTTTAAATCATTGAATTTGAATTACTATTAAAACTAAGTAACTCGCATCATATAAGATTAAATGTTGATTTACCATTGATTTTTTAAATATTAAAACTAAGTCGTCCATTCTTCCAATTCGATTTCCATGATTAAACAAATTTCGACAAATCTAAAAAAATGCATTTTATGCAAAATGGTCATAACACATTTAAAAAAAATTATAAACTTGTTTTGAAAATGTGAGGGATGTGATAAAAAACATGTGCTTGCAACCATTGGGCACACGAATGCATGAAATCTATGGCTACTTTTGATTGATAAACCGAAATAATGATGGCATACGAGTTTGATTATTGGGTAGACATTTGGACATCAAATAAAATGAGTAGATATTATGACTTCAAGCCTAGTTATAAGTGATGATGTGTGTAAGAAGAAAAGGATAAATGTGTTAAACTAATTTTTTCTTAGTTTATGTTGGTTTTAGGTGACATTGTGACAATGTGTGTATGCATGAGATAGTGGATATGGAAGCTATGGATTTCGAAGGGAGGTTTATAGGAAGGAATGTAGGGATATGTTTCTTTTAAAGGGTGGTTGAAGGAGAAATGGGAACCATTTCTAGGGTATGTGCCCAAATAATTAGTGTTAGCTCATAGATTGATGAGGTTTTTTTTAGTCTAAAGGTAGTGTAAAGAAGATTATGGAGTGTGTTGTTGAGGTCAGAAATGATTTTATAAATGTCGAGGACTTCTTTATTCCATGCTTAATTTGAGAGGATGAAATGGTATCTATTTGGGTGAAGCTTTCTATACTACTAATTGAATTTTAGTTACTATAGGTTTTTCAAGCTATAGGAAATTCTTTGGGAGTTTTTTATGAGGTGGATATGAATGATGAGACTTGGGGGTTGTTGAATATTGCTTAAATTCCTATGGATGTTAAAATTTAGAAATTCCTTTCTCCTTGGATGGTATAGTAAAAGGTAATAACTCCTCCACCCATATTTTGGATTACAGTCCTTAATGTATCTAGTTCCATGTCTATGTATTTGTGGTTAAATATTGTACAACGCCTTTTGTGATGAAATTTAGGGATAAGTAAAAGGGCGATGTTGTTGTTAAAGAGGTTAAAAAAATTCCTTGGAGGAGAAAGTTTCCCTTGAACCCATTATGGCATCACTCCCACTTTTGATTCCTTCAAGATAGTTAGTGGGTGGGAAGTCTTGTTCCTCAGGTTGTACCCCAACCATATTTGGGATTTCTTCGAGAGTTATGTCGTCTATAGATTTAAATGTCACAAAAGAGGCTCTGGTTAGGAAACAAATGTCAAGAAGGGTTGTGTAGATAGCACCATCTCTATGCCACTCTAGGTCAGTAAGTCAGTCCTTTGACCCAGCAAGGGAGCCCTCAAATATAGGGAGGTATGAATCCTAGTCTGTAACCATAGGTTCCTTTCAAATTTGCACGAAAAACTTGACTAGATTTACAACTGAAATCTAAGGTGCTCGAGGGAAAATCTCATCCGTGAAAGTAACAATGAGTGTTGAAATTTTTTAAAGGAGGCACAACATATTGCAAAACAAAGTAAGATCAAATAAAGGATATCCTGGGAACTTTAACCATAGCCGAATTATTGAAAAGAACAATAGTAACCATTGCATACATTTCAATAAGAAAACATATTAGATTATCCATTGATATGCATTCAAGAGAATTGTTAGAACATCACACATGCATAATAAAGTTATGATCCATGTGGAAAATGTACTCAATGGAGACTTATATACTGCTTTGAAAGAACATTATATAACATATAAAAATGCTACTAATTCAGAAACCTACTGGAATCATTGCCTCGGTCCTAGTCCTAAAATAATCAACAAGTTTATTTCATTCTATGACAATGTACTATCAGAGGGGGTTAATTCATCACTACAAGTTACCCTGAAGCTTATCATTAATTTTCAAAATACAATAGATTTTGAATGATATTACCACGGAGAATGAGGATCTAAAGAAAGAATAGACTAATGTTTAGATCATGGCAACTTCCTTCCTTAGCTTCTCAAAATCTCATAACGGACTAAACCTCATGTTTTGCCTCTTTTTCCTGAGCTTAAATATGATCGTGGGTGCTGAGTATGTTGAATTTTAATCCAATTTTTAGTCCTTCATTATTATTTCACAACAATTCTTCAACCATTTATTTAATTCCACAATTATAACATTATTTATTTGCAGTATAAATAAAAGAAAGGATCACTGAAAGATAACCATGCACAAGAGACACAAAGATTTATCCTGGGAAACCCAAACGGAAGAAAACCCAACACACTTTTCTCAAAATAAATGAATCCATATTTCAAGTACAATACTAAACACGAATATTAATCCCTAACACAAGAGTGTGTTGTTCTTCCATAAAACGGCCTAGCAAACCTTGAGAGAGATAGAGATAATAAGACAACACCAAAAATTTCTTCTAGTGATATTCACTTGTCTTCCTTGAGAAGTGTGCACCAGTTGAGAGAGATGATCTTGCTTGAATGGATAAAATGAAGTGCGAGAACACTTCTATTTATATTATTTAGTTGATTTGATTTTCACCCTTGAGGAAAACTTGTACTTTTGTCTTCTAGGTCCAAGTTCCCTCTTTTATAGGGTTATTTCTCCCTTTCTTGTCTTCCGCTTTCTTTGGGACTTATTCAATGGATTATTTGACATATTTGGATATTTATTCATCATATAAAAGTTATCCTTGTTGATGTCTCATCACATGCTGATCACATTCTTTAATGTAGAGATCTAATGTAGATTTGACCATACTCTAAGAAGTGCCAGACCTTCTTAGAACCAATGTCAAATACAACATTAGATAAGACTTTATCTCCACTATAAGGGATGAAATCCATTGTCACTTAGACAAGTCAAATCACTCTAATAGAATAGATCACTCCTTCATGGAGTATGCAATGTGACCTCTAGCATCCTATCACTCAATCCAAACCACATGACAAGATAGAAGCTAAGCATTTGAGCCAAAAAAAAAATATAGTCAATTCACATGACTATATAAAAGCTACGAAGAGGCCAATTTCCCCGGGTTGCAAACCAATTTGGGAGAATGATATGTAGAATGCTTGCTTGATGCTGAAAACCTACAGAACATCAACAGTCCCTCTCAATGAGGGAGGCATTCTGCATCATACCAAGTCACTTACTTAGCAAGAATTTCCTTCATTACTACATCAGTATTGCATCTGCATCTATATGATACTTCTACTTCATCTACAATTGCACTACATATGTACTAGTGTTGGGGCGCATACTCCATGTTTGGGTAACTCCGCGGTTAATTAGAAAATTTGTAAGTGGAGTTACGGGTCAAAACAGTCTTAGGGGTATCGGGGGAAGTTAAAACACCTTTTTTTTGTAATAAAACCCGTGGTTGAAATCAAGGTTTTAGGGTTTTGGGTGCCCATGGTTTAAGACCATGGTTTTGTAAAAATGCGCAGTATAAATAAGCGCTTGTGTAAAGAAGATAGGTTAGGTTTTATGATGAAAGAAATATTAAGGCGAAGTTAAGGTTGATTTTGTAAGAAAAAGGTTAAGTCCCAGCTGTGTGGGTGGACGACCTCTGCAGCTGTGTGCGCAGAGGGTTTTTGTAAAGAAGATTGTAAGGAAAGACCTGCAGCTGTGTGCGCGGCTTTTTGAGGACTGAAGGGATCTGCAGCTGAGTGCGCAGATCAAACTGTGGTTTTGTAGCAAGTTGAATAGAACACAGTTTGTGGACGTAACCCCTACACTGGGGGTGAACCACGTTATATCCGGTGTTGTGGTTTCTTGTGCTGTTTCTATTTCTATTGTCTTTTATGCATTAATAACTGTATACATCTAATAAATTAGATTGCTGCTAATATTTAGCTTCGCTACAAATTCCCCGTAGTGGGTTGGGCAAGTCACGACTGTTTATTTATCTGCGAAGCTATATATGAATGAATGGTAAAGCTTTATGATTATTAATTAATAAGGTTATTAAAGTCCAAGGTACAGTAATCCCCCTCTTTGCTTGTAGAAACCTGATTCTGCGGCACCCCATAGCTGTTTCGGGTGAGACTGCAGCCTGCGCGCAGGTTGTTGCCGAAAGGGCCAACACTGTGGGTCTTTTGTTGGTGCGAAACTAAAGGATTAAACCCGGGTCTGCCCTATTTCCCAACAAATTGGTTTCGTTGCCGGTTGAACTTAGTACCTGCTCAAGAGGGGTTTACCTTGTACCACAAGGGCTATGTTCTGGAGGCCCTCTGTGAAGGAAATCAGTGATTGGTTTGCTGAGATCTGTTTGCAATTTGCGCAGCAAGAGAACGCCAATCCGCGGTGTAGTGCAAGTGAATTTTTACAAAGGTATGTTTTTTGTGATGCTTATGAAATTTTTTTTGGTAGTATCCACATAGAGTTGCACCAGTGGTTGTCTAGGTTAACAGAGAGGAGGATGAACTTTCAAGCTCGACGGATTCCTATGTGGACCCCCGCAAGGGTCAATCTTGTGCAACACGTGAACAACGAGATATCCCGCGCTGTTGACTTCTGGACGACGCGAACGTTGGAATCCTTTGTAACAGAGTTTTCCATTGACACGAGCACCTCTTTCAGCGAAGCTGAATGGCAGTTTTTCAAAGGTCCCCGTGTGACACTCCCTTTGACGAGCAAAGCGGGTTGCTGCGAAACAGAAAAAGGTATAAGCAAGATTTTGCCTCCTCTTCCTTAGGTCAGGTTACCGCGTCCACCCCTGTAAACCCTGAAGAGTCAGATTCCGAAGACGACCCTTCGGTTGGAAACCCTCCGGTCACCCCGCAACGCCGCTCCGCTACCCCTGAAATTCCATCGCAGTCTGAGAGTCAACCAGGCCCGAGTATTTCGGCCACAGGCCAGTCTGCCCCCGTAAATCCCCCCCCCATCGACATCCTGTCCCCCTCCCAACCCCCCCAGAAACTCCATGGCCCACCTCGTTGATGACATTAAACTCCCCATCTTTAAAGGCACGGGATCAGAGGNTGCGAAGTGGTATGGAACGCGAAGAAAATTACAGATCCGGATGTACGAGCTGCGCAGCTCATTACTTCTTTTCGAGACCGGGCTCTGACATGGTTCATGAAATTTTTCAGCACTCAGAGCCCTACTTTAGGCGAGATCAAGGCGGCCATAATCAAAGAATTTAAGAAGCCTAAATTGGAGTCGCAGAGCATCACTGAACTCAAGGAAATTCAACAACGGCGCGACGAATCAGTCTGGGACTTTGATCAGAGATTCAAAGTTCTACTGGACCAAGTCAACTTTACCATTAGTCCTGCATAGCACAAGGAATGGTTTATTGCAGCATTGTTACCACATATCCGAACTCCACTCATGCAATAGAAGGTTGCTGACCAGCAAGAGGCTCTGGAAATTGCAATGAAACTAGAGACTGCCCCTGTCGGAGATGATGCTCAAATCCAAGCACAGTTAGCTGCGATGGCTCTAGAACTTCGCGAGATGAAAAAGGGAAAACCTGATCGCGAAGAGGTTTGGTGTACGCAATGTCGGACCGAAGGTCACGACAAGGAACGGTGCCCTCTGGTAAACAAGTACCTGCAGACTGGTTCGCCGAACCCCTTTCCACCACAAGTTCTCTATTGTGAGCTCTGCAGAATGACAGGTCAACACCGACCTGAGAACTGTTACCTGCTGCAAAGGTATGGGCAGGGACCTAAGAACTCCTACTGTAATTTTTGCAAATCTGTAGGTCATAATGAGGATAAGTGCCGCACCTATGATGCCTACCGGGTGCACACTGAAGGCCCAAGTAACGATAGTTATGGTTACCAGGGGGGTACCTCTGGACGAGGTACTTCTGGAGGCCGTGGAGGCATGGCCGGGCGAGGCCTAAGCCAATTTGTGTGTTACAATTGTAACCAAGCTGGGCATTTGGCTCGCGACTATCGGAACCCCACTACGACTTGTCGGTATTGCCGCGCCGTAGATCATGTGATTGAGCAGTGCCCCCAGTTGATTGCTAAGATTCAGGCATGACAGACTACCCCTACTCAGAGCCTCCAAATGATTTCTGTGGAGCCCCGCCCTGCGGCAACCATCAATGTTGTTACAAGAAGTGGAGTTATGACACACATCCAAAATACGCCAAACCGACCTGTCGAATCTCTAGTTCGTAAGGCTCCTGAGAAAATTCCTGCATTTGATATCATCAGAGAGAAAGAGACATTCATGGAGGCCAAGAAAGATTTTGTTGGCCCTAGCCCACCCAGCGCGCCTGCGCAGCCTCAGTCGCCACCCTGCGACGCATCGCTGGATAAAGTAAGTATACTATCTACCTTTTTGCAAATTTGCCTCAAACTTTTAAGAAATCAAGCTGCTCTGAATGAGCTGCAGAACGTCATCGCTTCCTGTGAATCTCTGCAAAATTGTGGTCAGGACAAAACTGTTCATCGAGTCAGCAGGACCGGTAGGGAAATGCGATTGAATGCTCAGATAGGGGCATATGATATGACCGATGTTATTCTGGACTTAGGGTCCGATGTAAATGTTTTAACCAAACAAACCTGGGGAAAAATGGGGAAACCTACCCTTGCCTGGTCCCCTATACAATTGAGGCTAGCCAACCAGCAAAAGATTGTACCTTTAGGAAGATTCCTGGATCTCCAAATAGATATTGACGGAGTCAGTACCTTCACGGACTTCGAAGTAATTGAGATCATTGATGACAACAACCCTTACTCGGCCCTGTTAGGAATTGAATGGGAAATGGCAAATGCCGCAGTCATCAACCTAAAGAAGAGACAGATGGTCTTCAAAGGGAAAGACTTCAGGGTCATCCTGCCCCTGGATCCTTCACAAGGGGAACGGTACACCGAACCACTCCGCCATGAGGATCAAGCTGATGTGGAACCTATATCTACTACCACGGCGCAGGAAGAAGGTTATGCGGATCCTCCGGCCGCAGGGTGGGAGTCTAGTAGCTCCTGTATGATGGACTCTGAAGATGAATTAGAAAGTTGGCAACACCGATTATCTGAGCACCATAGGGGCAGCAATGCCTACCTTACCAAGTCTCTCAGATGGGTCGACTCACAAACCAGAACTATACCTGTGTATGATGGTTCGATAGATCCTGAACCGTTTATTGCACAATTCTCAGATCAGATACCTGACCTACAGAAAATGGAGGCCCTAGAGTCAACATTTAGAGCCACAACAGTCAGATGGTGGACGAGCCATAAGAAGCAGATCCTTACCTGGAAAGCATGTCAGAAGCTCCTTCGCCTGAGATTCTCAAACCAGTTGGCAAAGGCGCAAAGCAAGTTTGATGGGAAAACTTGCCCCCAGGACCACTTAAGCAAATGCTACGAGGCATGGAAGTATGTACCTCAGGATGAGTGGGTACATATATTTGTGCACACGCTGGGACCACTAGCGAAGAACTGGTACGCAGAGGCTAAACTTCGCCAAGATACTGTAAGTTGGGACTGTCTTGTTCATAGCTTTGTCAATACTTTCTCTACTAATGATGTCTGTCCAGCCCTAGATGCAGCTATCAGGATCATCAATACTAAGGTATTTAACGAACAAGAAGTGACAGAAAATCACCCTGATTGGGCCACACAAGAAGCCCTCGCAGTCGAATGTTATAACTTCACAGTCGACGAAGAAGAGGATCCGCACCATCTTGATATCCCTGAGTCAGAAGGATATTGCGACGTGCATGGACCGGCAGTCGAAGTTCCCGAAGTGACGCAGCCCTTGAAGACGCACACAGTTAACATTGGATCCAAGGCACAGCCTAAGTTTGCTGCCATTGGCGACTATTAGGATGACGAGATGGTAAGAAAGGTAACTCAACTTCTCCACGAATACCAAGATCTGTTTCCGACAAAGTTCTCTGAAATGAAAGGTATCTTGGGAGATATCGGAGTAATGAAAATCCCCCTGAAGCTTGATGCGAAGCCTGTGAAGCAGCGCCCTTATAGATTGAATCCAAAATACAAGGAAAAGGTTAAACTAGAGTTGGAAAAGATGCTTGCTGCAGGAATAATCGAACCTGTTGAAGAATCTGAGTGGGTCAGCCCTATGGTCATCCAGGAGAAGAAGACTAAGGGTGAAATCCGAATCTGTGTCGATCTAAGGAAACTCAATGATGCTTGTTTGCACGACCCTTTCCCCACTCCCCTTACAGATGAAGTGCTCGACAATGTCGGAGGTCAAGAAATATACTCTTTTACCGATGGTTTTTCGGGCTACCATCAGATCCCAATTGCTCCAGAGGACCGACACAAGACAACCTTTGCTACCGAAATGGGATCCTTCCAGTATACTGTCATGCCCTTCGGGTTGAAGAATGCACCTGCCATATTTTCTCGAGTAGTCATCTCCGCCTTTAAGGAATACATACATAAATTTTTAGAAGTTTACTTTGATGACTGGACTATTTTTGGGCTAGTAAAAGACCATATAACTAGTTTGAGACTTATGTTGGACAAATGCAGACAGCACCAAATCTCCTTGAATTTAAAAAAGTGCATCTTCTGCGCGCCTTTTGGCATTCTACTTGGTCATGTGGTATGCAAGCAGGGATTGATGATGGACCCTGCGAAGATCGCTATTATTGTGAACCTGCCACCCCCAAAGTTCGTCAAACAACTTCGCACAACGCTTGGTCACACCGGCTACTATAGGAAATTTATCCAAGGATATGCCAAGATTACCGCCCCAATGGAAAGGCAACTAAAGAAAGATATTAAGTTTGAATGGACTCCGGAATGCCAAGCAAGCCTCAACATTCTGAAAGAAAAAATGGTCACTGCCCCTATCCTAGTATTCCCTGACTGGAACAAGGAATTTCATGTGCATGTGGATGCATCCTCTATTGCTTTAGGTACTGTGCTCGCTCAGCCAGGCGCAGGTAATATCGATCACCCTATCTCTTTTGCCAGCAGAAAGTTGTCTACAGCGGAGAAAAATTATACTACGATAGAACGTGAAGGTCTTGCTATGGTATATGCATTACAAAAATTTCGGCATTATCTTCTAGGATCTCATTTTAAGATGTTTACTGACCACTCTGCTTTGAAGTACTTAGTTAACAAACCTGTGCTAGGAGGAAGAATATGTAGATGGTTAATTCTATTTCAAGAATATGATTTTGAGATCATTGTTAAGCCTGGACGACTTAACTTAGGACCTGACCACTTGTCGAGGCTCGAGTCAGGCGAAGAACCTACCAATATGGACGAAGGCCTCCCCGATGCACAATTATTTGCTATACAGATAGTTGATGAATATTTCCAGGATATTGCTCAGTATTTGTCTACAGGTATCCCCCCTTCAGAGATGACCACACAGCAGAAGAAGCAGTTGGTGGTTCGAGCCGCGGACTTCACTTTAATAGTAGGACATCTGTATAATATGGGACCAGATGAGATACTGCGCAGATGTGTTTTGGAACACGAAAAACCTCTAATATTGGCAGAAGCACACTCTGGTGCAGCAGGAGGTCACTATGCAGGTAAAGCAACAGTGCAGAAGATTTTGAGAGCCGGCTTATGGTGGCCCACACTTCACAAAGATGCAAGAGAATACTGCCACAGCTGTGACATCTGTCAGAGGACAGGTAAACCATCTAGGAGGGATGAAA
>LPNX010099692.1:1091286-1287855 GCA_001517045.1 Pseudotsuga menziesii
AATTGTTCCCAGTCTCTGGATATCTGCTTTCACCGAGATGGATGACCCAGCCATAATCACAGAGAGACTGAAACAGATATTAGAACTTGAAGAGGATAGATTTGTCGCAGGCTTCCAACAACAGGTGCAGAAAGCTCGAGAAAAAGCATGGCATGACAGACACATCAAGAGGAAACATTTTCAGCAGGGTGATCTTGTGCTCCTTTATGACAGCAAATTCATGAAGTTCCCTGGAAAGTTTAAGACACATTGGAAAGGACCGTATGTAGTACAGAAAGTTACCGACGGGGGCGCAGTCCAGCTAGCTAAGTTAAATGGTGAGCTTTTCCCTTCTATGATAAATGGGAGCCGTTTAAAAAAGTACACGGACAGGCCAGGTATTCAGAATAGGAGGTAGCACTAAGCAAATAAGTGAGGATGCTTGTCGCATTATGGATTATCGTAGTCTGTTTTGTCTATAGGATGCAAAGCTACAAGTTGATCATAGGTCGCAGGGTCAGATTGTGTCAAAGTCGAAGGTTGTCAAGGTGTGTCGCAGCCCAAAATGTGATGGATGGGACATACTGCAATTGGCGGCGCTGGCACGAGAGCTGCTCTCATTACTGGTCATAATGAGATTTTGCGAAAATCCGGCGCTGTGTGGAGAAGATTTCTGGAACTCCGTCAAATTTGGCGTCATCACTGCACCATGATGACAAATTCCACCTCAGGATTCTATAAGGAGCCATCTCGACCTGTGGTTGCTGCCTTAAGCATCTGTGAGATATTTAGCCCGAACCATGTCGAACGACTGTAACGTTCAGGAGCTAGTACGCGAAGTAAGGGACAGAGGTCTGCAGCACCTGCTGAGTACTCCGCCAGTACAGCCTTACCTGGCTAAGTACATCGACAGGAAGGAGTTTGCTCTAAATTTGCAAAGACGGACAGGAGTTTGCTCTAACGTAGAGCAACAAAGGGCATGAGGCCTCGCAGAAAGACTTTGGGGAATCCCGCCATGCAATCTTTCGGCGTAGCAGAACCATGGCAGCTATATCCCGTCTGCAGTGGGACACGCAATCCCAGGGGACCCCAAAGTTGTAGATGGTCAGGCATCAGCAATTGGAGTGAAGGATGGTGTTGC
The DNA here is from genome assembly GCA_001517045.1 of Pseudotsuga menziesii. Lineage (NCBI taxonomy): Eukaryota > Viridiplantae > Streptophyta > Pinopsida > Pinales > Pinaceae > Pseudotsuga > Pseudotsuga menziesii. Next base: position 1,092,407 of record LPNX010099692.1, read on the forward strand.
AGGTGGATCGCGACGGCTTTCAAAGAACAGAAGTAGGCAGCTGGCAGCAGCATGGAGAGCTTCAGCAAGCAGTACACTATGCTTCGTCAGCGGAAGTCTGCCACCAGGGAAACTGAAGAGTGTCCCGGGACGGGCCACTAGTGAGTCTTAGGGGCCTATTGGGGCGCATACTCCATGTTTGGGTTACTCCGTGGTTAATTAAAAAATTTGGAAGTGGAGTTACGGGTCAAAACAGTCTTAGGGGTATCGGGGGAATTTAAAACATCTTTTTTGTAATAAAACCCGAGGTTGAAATCTAGGGTTTAGGGTTTTGGGTGCCCATGGTTTAAGACCATGGTTTTGTAAAAATGCGCAGTATAAATAAGCGCTTGTGTAAAGAAGATAGGTTAGGTTTTATGATGAAAGAAAGATTAAGGCGAAGTTAAGGTTGATTTTGTAAGAAAAAGGTTAAGTCCCAGCTATGTGCGTGGACGACCTCTGCAGCTGTGTGCGTAGAGGGTTTTTGTAAAGAAGATTGTAAGGAAAGACCTGCAGCTGTGTGTACAGGGGCCTGCTGCTGTGTGCGCGGCTTTTTGAGGACTGAAGGGATCTGTAGCTGAGTGCGCAGATCAAACTGTGGTTTTGTAGCAAGTTGAATAGAACACAGTTTGTGGACGTAACCCCTACACTGGGGGTGAACCACGTTATATCCGGTGTTGTGGTTTCTTGTGCTGTTTCTATTTCTATTGTCTTTTATGCATTAATAACTATATACATCTGATAAATTAGATCGCTGCTAATATTTAGCTTCGCTGCAAATTCCCCGTAGTGGGTTGGGAAAGTCACGACTGTTTATTTATCTGCGAAGCTATATGTGAATGAATGGTAAAGCTTTATGATTATTAATTAATAAGGTTATTAAAGTCCAAGGTACAGTAATCCCCCTCTTTGCTTGCAGAAACTTGATTTTGCGGCACCCCATAGCTGTTTCGGGTGAGACTGCAGCCTGCGCGCAGGTTGTTGCCGAAAGGGCCAACACTGTGGGTCTTTTGTTGGTGCGACACTAAAGGATTAAACCTGGGTCTGCCCTATTTCCCAACAACTAGATATGCATCGTATTTGTACTACATTTGCATTTATACTCTGTCTATATTGCAACTGCATCTATACTACGATGTCCATACTGCAACTGCATCTATACTACGATGTCCACACTGCAACTGCATTTGTACTACTATTTATGTACTACAACTTCATCTATTCTACCATCTTGGTATGTAGGCCATTCACCTCTTGTGAATGTTTTCCACTCGTACATCAAATCATCATGATGTCCGGGAAACTCATCTCAATTGAATGTCTTCCTACTCATCTATAAGACCATCGTAGTTTATGGGCCATTATTCATTTATCATATAAAGGTATTCCTTCTCATCTGGGCCATTAACTTATCATGAATGCATGTCTGCTCATTGTTGGAACCCCAACAACTACCCTTGATTCTCGAAAAAATCAAGGGCCCCTCAATGTGAATTTTGTATATACTTAGTTATGGTTTTCATTTTATCTGGTTTGGTTTGGTAGGTGATTTTATGCCTTTATTTCCTTGATCTTTCAGTCTTTGCATTGCTTGTTCTTTGGCTTGGATTTCATTACATGAGGGTTAGGTGATTCCGATGATTTTGGTTGCTCAACAATGGTTGAATATCCTTACCGAACTTATTTAATTCAATCAGGTCCTTTGATTTGATTAAATTGGATTGGTGTTTCTCTTCTGACGACATTGTCAAAATTTGACCTTCAATACATTTGTAAATTAATGTGCTCTTTGGTGGATCAAATATTTTAATCACTTGCTCAATTTTAGGATTTCTATTCACATCTTAAAAGATTATTTATTAATAAATGAGATTGAATTATTGGTTTCAAATTTGAATATTTTATTTAATTTTGAAGACCTTTCATTTGTTTTTCCCTTTTGCGCAAATTTATAATGTTACTAAAAAAGGATTATTCAATAATAATTCAAATTCGAAATTATTAGAATATATCTTAATAATTTGAGTCGAACCTATAATTTTTTTCTTATTCAAACAAAATACCCCATTCTCTAAAACTCTTATTTTTTATTTGTAAATAAATTTAACAATATTATTTCTTTTTAAATTCATTACAATTAAGGAAGAACTTAATAATCCAATTTATAATTATAATCTCGAAAATGCATCTCATTAACCTGTCAACTTAATGTCTTCATGTGCTATAAGGTAGAGTTTTTTTATTTCTCATGATTTCATATATAAATTATGGAGTATATGTTTGAACCTCATTATTATTATTATTAACGCTTATTAAAAGGTTTAAACATAAGGCAGATGCATCCTTACGACATTAACTTTTTACCTTTAATATTCGCGTAAACTTGCATCACTTCTGGGGCTATGGTTTGGGAGCTTGAACCGTGCGGCGCTTGGGAAGAACCAGGTCGGCTCCTCCTTTTAGTAACTACATCGATGACTTATCCTTACCTGTAGTACTCATACCGCTCTATTTTCCTAGTCTTCTGTTTGCAGTCCTTATTTATTTCACTGTGTTTTTCTATTTTATTATGATTTCTTCTGGTGTTATTGCTTATTTCTTAGCATGGAGTCCACCCCCTTCGTAGGAAGATTAGTACCAACCATGAATTATTTAAAAAAGTGGGAATCAAGTCACCTCGTGACACTACTAGTGTCACTTTGTGTCCTTTCCGGGTTTGTAGGGCTCTGGTCGGGTCTTGTTTCTATTTATGATTCTCTTATCATTATTTATTTTGGAGAACCTGTTGAATTTTGAAGACTGATAATGGTGGTTCACCTTTGTCGTTCACCCGGTTTGACTCAGGTACTGCCTTGTTTATTTTTTTATGATTGATTTAGGGTTCGAGGTTTCCAGAATCTGTCCTTCTCTGAGTTTCCCCGTTTTGCTAGCGTTTATTTTTTTGACCCTGCTTTGTAAACTGTTTTTTAGCTGTCCCCGCTCTTTCAGAGTGTCTTCTGGTGATTGGGGTCTTTGTCTCTTTCTTTTCTTGTGCCCTTGTCATCTTGGGGATGTTTCTTTGCTAGGGTTTAGGGTTTAAAAAATCTGTCTGGTTTTTTGGCCCCTAGTTTTGAACCTTGGTTTTCTGCCAGCCTGATATCGGTTGTCTGGCGCCGGTTTTTGTCACCGTTATTGTGCTACCGAGGACTTTTGTGCCACCTTTCCTTGATGGATTCTCGCTCCTCTCTACATGGGAATAAGTCCCATGTGCGGGCACATAGGCACACAAAGGCTTACAAATCCCATGAGGCTAAATTTAGTTATGTTCTGGGAAAAGAAGTCTACATGGGCAGAGTCGAAACACTTTGCTGCAGAGCTCTGATAGGGAGGTTAGAATACTCTACCTTGAACAAGAAAGAATGGATTGATTGGGTGATTCAGTTTTGGAAACCTCTCCTAAACTATGTTCCTACGATAAGTATTCTGGAGAAATGATGGATTCTTTTTGTCTTTCTTCAGGGCAAGGACTCAACCCTTGTTCTCGGATCTCTTTGGACAGTTCATGATGGGACCTTGGTACTCAATAGATGGCACTCAACCTTCGATCCCCTGTGGGAGCATGTTGTCAAGCACCACCTCTGGGTATTACTCCCTGTGCTCCCTTTCCCCTTATGGAACAAGGACTTTCTTCTTGGTGTGGCAAATGTTCTTGGTCATTTCGTTGCTGTGGAAAGCGACTTTCTTCATTGTTTTGATAAGAGATTTGTGAAAGTTGTTGTGGAACTAGATGTCTCTCATGGCCTCCCTGTAGAGATTGATCTTGACTGTGGGTTCTTTAAATATACTCAAGCACTTTATTATCTCAAGATACCCTTTCGATGTCACTTCTGTCACAAAGTGGGACACTTGCGACAGACATGCCCATCCCTGCTGCATGGTTCCTCTCGGTTTGTCAGTTTGGAAGTGGTGGTGCCTCTGCGAGCAAACTATCCCAGTGATCTTGGGCCAGTTTTGTCACCTCCTGGTATGTACAAATCCTTGTTTCCCACTCCATATGAATATTTATATAAAGGCGGGCTCTTGTTTATCCAGGATGTGGAATTTTGCAACTCTGCTACAAAATTTGTTGTGGCACCTTTGGAGTCCTGTGGACAGCTTAGCCCTTCTGAACCTGGACCGCTCCCTTATGTTACCTGTGAACTGGTTGTTCCTGTTGATCCTCTGTCACCCCAGGTTAACCCCCTTCTCTTTTCGAAGGAGGAATCCCCCCCCCCCTTCCTCCCTTCTGGCATCTCCTCCACTCCTCCCCATTCTTCTAGTCCATCTTCTGATAGACCAAGGAACTCACCTTCCTTCTCTGACCCCTCTCTTTAAAAAACCATTTGGATCTTCTCTGATAAAAACCCATTATCCCCTTTGACCAAGCCTTTGGAATCAATTGGGTGTGAAAATGTCACCATCAGAAGAACAAGGAAAAATAATTTTTCCCCTACTTTGGAGACAGTTTCCTTACCTAGCCTATGCACACCCCTTCCTGTAAAGCTTAAAGAAGCATCTAGACACGTGTCTTCCTCTTCCCTCAGTTCTTCCATTCCCCGGGTTCTTAGAGCAACATCACCCGAGGATGGGGCTAACTTATGAAGATCCTTTCTCTGAACCTTCGAGGCTTCGGAGGGCTGTCCAAACAAAAATCCCTTGGTCACCTTTTTGTCGATATTGTACTTGACATGATCCTTCTCCAGGAAACTATGTGTGGTAGCTTCCCTTCCCTTCATGCTTTCTCCAAACTCATATCGGGTTGGGAGTTATGTGCCCTTGACTCATATGGTCTTTCTGGTGGTCTGCTCACATGTTGGAATCCTTTATCTCCTAGATGCAAAGTGTTTGTTACTTGTGCCGGGTTATTGGTCAAAGCCTATTTTAGGGGTTCCTCCAGAAAACTCTCCATTCTTAACTTCTACGGCTCCTATTCCCACAGGGAGCACTTCTAGAACAGATCATCTAGTGGTGGTATTTTCGACCTCCCTAATCTGATTGTGGCTAGTGACTTTAACTTTACACTCACTGATGCGGAAATATGGGGTTCGAATGCTTGTTTGGACCCCCTTGATCATTTTTTCTCTCGGTTTCTTGATATTCATAATCTTGTGGATCTATTCCCCCTCTGCCCAGGGCCGACCTAGAGAAATGGTAGGGCTGATCATGATGGTATCAGCAAATGATTGGATAGATTCTTAGCTCATGACTCTCTTCTTCTCCAATTACAAAAACATCGCACTTGGGATCTCCCCTCTTTCATCTCTGATCATTATCCTATCTGTCTTGAGTGGAACCCTCTTCACCTTTTTCACGCTTATCCCTTTAGATTCAACCGAGCCTGGCTTCTAGAGGAGTCTTTCACTAGGGTTGTCATGACTAGCTGGCATGAGAATATTCCACTAGAGGATCTGGATGACATGTCCAGGATGGTTTTCAAGTTCAAAAGACTTAAGGGGAAGGTAAAAACTTGGGAGAAATCATAGAAAAATATACGGTCCAAGCTCCTGCAAGATGTTGATAACGAAATTCTTGTTTTATTGGAGGCTTCCCCATCGGGTATCCTCACCAAAGCTGAACTATCCCTTCTCTCAACTCTCAAAAGTAAAAAAGAAAAGCTTCTGTTACATGAGGCCCTCACCTAGAAATTTAAAAGCTGAGTTGACTGGATGGAACTGGGGGATGCCAATACTAAATTCTTCATAGTTTTGCGTCTGCTCGTAGGAACTTCAATGCCATTTGGGCCTTACATGATGATAAGGGAAATATGCTTGAGGAGGAAGGTCAAATTAAATCTTTGGGTGTCCAACATTTTTCTGCTATGTTCAAAGATGATGATTATACTAATATTGGAGACCAACTGAAGGTCATCAAATTGTTTCCCTCTTTCATTTCCAAAGAGGAGGCTCACATCTTCACTTCAGAAGTTACCATTGCAGAAGTTGAAAGTGCTCTCAAAATTTTTAAAAAGGACAAAAGCCCTGATCCTGATGGATGGACAGTTGAATGTTTTCTCTGGTTCTTCAACTTGTTGGGAAAGTATCTACTTGATGATGTGGAGCTCTCCAGGAGGGAGGGCAGGGTCCATTCTCCCCTTAATTCTACTTTTAGCACACTTATTCCCAAGGTCGAGAAGCCCTCCATTTTTGCTGACTTTAGACCCATTTCACTCTACAACCTGGTCTACAAACTCATTGCTAAAATTGTAGCCACTCGTCTGAAGCCATTCCTAGATAAATCTCTCTCTTGTGAACAGTTTGGGTTCCTAAAATCTCGAAGTATTCTAGACCCGGTGGGAATCACACAGGAGGTTCTCCATATCATAAAATCAAATAAACTTGAAGCTCTCGTCCTCAAAATTCATCTTATTAAAGCCTTCGATAGAGTAAACTGGACTTTTGTGAGACTTATCCTCCTGCAGATTGGTGCCCCTCTCCTGGGTGTTAACTGGATTATGGGCTGCTTAGCCTCCACAAACTTTGTTTTCCTTATCAATGGAAATCCTACCAACTTCTTCTTTGCCTCTAGAGGCATTCAGCAAGGATGTCCCCTCTCTCCTCTACTTTTCCTCCTGGTGATTGAGGGGCTCGACCTCATTATCAAGGACTCTCACATTCTGGGAGAATCAAAGGTTTGAGGATAAATGGTCATCTTGTAGTCACCCACTTTCTCTTTGTGGATGATGTTATTCTTTTTGGTATCAGGTCTTTATGTGAATGGCAGGCTTATTATGATTCATTGAAACTCTTTTGTCAAGCCTCTGGTATGTGTATCATCCTGGAAAAATCATCTTTCCTTTTCAATGAGATGGATGTGTTGATTTTGGATAGAATCCCTGCTCTACTACCTTACAAAATGCAACACATTGACGAAGGATTCAAGTATCTGGGCTATTTTATTCGGCCTACAAACTATGGAACTAAGGACTAGAGATGGCTAGTCAAAAGGTTTGAGAAAAAAATCAGTCTTTGGTCCTACAGATTCTGACCCTTGGTGGTAGACTCACTCTTATCAAGGATGTACTTACAGGCTTTCCTTTTTATTGGTTTTCTCTTGCAAAAATTCCAAAGGCTATTCTAAACTGTTTAAGGAAATGCATATTCTCTTTCCCATGGGGCAGTTGTGAGGGACGGTCCAAAATGAATTTGGTTGATTCGCAAACCTTATCATTTCCTATGGAATATGGCGGTTGGGACATTAAAAACCTCGATTGGTTTGGAACCTCTCTCAGGCTTAAAAGCTTTTGGTATGTCATCAACAAGACTAGTTTATGGAGCCAGATTATCAAAGCCAAATATCTTAAAAATATGACTTTGGAGGAGTGGTATTGTAAGCACTGTTACACTGTTTGGGGGACCTCGTACTTCTGGAATGGCTTCATTTGTTCCCTCTCCTGTACTAGTAGAGAACTCGGTTGGAAAGCGAGAAATGGTTTCCATATCAGGCTGGGTATGGACCCAACTATGGAACTCAACTCTTCCTTCCTGCTCTCTGAAGACTTCAGATTATTCCCCAAAGGTGTCGGTCTTCACACCATGAGAGATGCATTTTTTAAGAACCAGGAAGACCCGAGACTCTCTTGTTGGATATTCTCGGAGGCTTTGAATCTGGGTGGCACGTGGAAGAATGAATGGGATGACTATATCATCGGTATCTCTCATGGTGGTATCACCCTTAATGACTCCTTTGACTCCCTGCATTGGATGCATAACCGAAAGACTGGTGATGTTTCAACTACTTTGTCTTACGATTTGATTGTTTTTGCTCATGCTTCTCTCTCCAGAATCAAAACTCTGTTGAAAATTTGGAATCTAGAAATCCCATTAAAAATTAAATGTTTCTTGTGGCTCCTTCTGAAGAATCATATCAACACTTGGGACGCTCTTCGTAGGAAACGTTGGTTAGGACCAAGCCATTGTTGTCTTTGTTTGAATGCAGAGGAAACCATCAATCATATTTTTTTAACTTGCTCCTTTGTGAAAAGTTTGCTTCATCATCTCAAGTGCTCACATAATCTGTAGATCTTATGGTCTTACTCTTCAATCCTGGAAATTATTGAGGCTTGGTATAGGAACCCTTCAGCCTCCTCACACCTGCCTCCTTTTCTTCTGTGGAATATCTGGTTATCCCAAAATTGTACTCTCTTCGAAGATAGAAGGGTGGGAACTGTCCCAACCTGCCTCAGGATTTGAGATCTTTTATCTCTATTTCCATTCACCAAGAAAAAATCAAATGTGAGATTGGCTGGGCTATCGCCTGTCCTCCATTACCCTCATGGTTATTTTGATGGTGCATCACATAACTCTATTGGTGGTGCTGGTATTGTCTTGGCTATCAGTAAAGAACACCCTTTTTGCTTGAAATTGGGTTGTGGCGCAAGTACAAACACTAGAGCAGAGCTTCTTGCTCTTTGGACTCTTCTTTTTTTTGCTGCAGATATTGGAATTCCTTCTCTTTCCATCTATGGGGACTCCTATGTTATTATAAATTGGGCAAATGACAATGCCACTATGTCTGTTTTGGATTTAGATGGATGGTGTGAAAAGATTAAGTCCCTCAAATCCTCCTTTCTCTCTTTGGAGTTTCAACATGTCTACTAGGAACACAACTAGATAGCTGACTGTCTATTCAAAGAAGCACTCATTTTAGCCATTGGAAAATTGTCCTACTTTGAGTTTTTCGATGGACATATGATTGGGGGAGGTGAGAATCAGATTTTTTGAGAGTCTCATGCATGTTTCATTTTTATTGTGTCGTTTGGACACTTGGCATTTTGGCACTGATGATTTTATGATTTCAGTCTCCATGGATGAAGTGCAGTATATTATGTTTAGTCGACTCCCCGAGCGCTTCTGAGGATCCCCAGTCTGCTTGATGTTCTGTGCTCACGATAGACTACTTATCACTCTTCTTAGTGAAAGTGGTTTCAAGGGCTTTCACACTCCGTTTTGCTCTGATCTCTTTCTGCATGTTTTGTATCCTGGTTTATTGATACTGAAGGATGTGATGGTCCTCTATGCTCATGTAAACATTACCCTTAGATTCATTTGTTAATATCAAGGCTAAGTATTTTTTCGTCTTCAATTTTTCTTTTTACCTTTCTTTGAATATTATGGAATGACGTGTAAAAATACTAAATGAAAAGAGTCACATATCTTTTATGCTCACAATCATAATAAAAAGATAATCTCGAATCACGTGGATTAGCTGATGGTTTGAATGAAGATTATAAGATTGATTATTGACGCGTTGGAGATTATAATTTTGCCCTTTGAAGGGATATCCCATTACCACTTCATCATGCATCATAAAAAAGAATTGGACTGCTATCAACGGAATGGATGAAGATTGAAATATGCGTTTTAATATCATGAATCTAAACTCTAATATTTTTTTAGATTTTAAACAAATATCAACGCACCACGCTTTTAAGGAGAGTTAATCTCGTGTCATACAAAACAAAGTTTCAACGAGAATCTTTTATTTATTGCATAAAGATGTTCTGGCTACTTTGAAAATCCGTTGAAAGCACAATTTAAGCCATATAAGGAAGTTACACGTATGCACTGGGTTGGATGGAAAAGATCGCTTCGAAACCACCGGTCTTGAACAGCTAAATGGAAATTAAACGCAAAGGTTGCCATTTCATCATGAGATTCTATGAAAAGTAAAGTTTCAATTGCAATGTCAACAACAATAACTTTAATACAAAATTCACATCAAAATTTAGTTTTGCTTGACTTTGATATATGGTTAAGTGCTGCGTAAAGAAGACAAAGCTTGTCACCGCCTTGTTTTGAAAAAGATGCGTGCTCATTTACATGCCTTCACAACTGCCCTTTATGATATCATTGGAGTTACAAGTATGCAAAATTTTAATTACATTAACTGCCATATTTGCCAGCATTAAGGAGTTTTCACCAGCCTATTAAAGACAGACCTCCACCTGAAAAATAGAAAGATAAATGCACAACCGTTCTCAGAAATTGCAAGAGAATGTGACAACAATAAAAGGAACCAACTGATCTTACCAAAAGGCTATATTATTTTTAAAAGGATCGTTGAGGATGGAAAGATCTTCAAGATGTTACCTGATATTCACGCACAGAATTCGATTGTGTGATGTAGGCCAGCTTGTATGATACATGTCAACACAAGATCGCATCAAGAGAGTCATTGTGATCCTGTCCATTGATCGTTGAGATATGGCTTTACTTCATAACCAGAACGCATGAGAACCCAGGGGAAAATATTTTACATTCAGCAGAGTAATAAATGCTATCGCTCTTGAGACTCAATAATTTTTGTAAATTCTTTTAGACTCAGTATTTTTCAGAAATATAATACCATCAACAACGCAAAGCCTGGAACAGTTGGCTGGAAATTTGGAAAGAACTGAAGGAATCGAATCAGGAAGAGAAACCAGGAAGATTGAAAGATTTTCGTGGGATCTAGAAGATAAAGCAGAATCAATTATTTCGGGGATGGAGTTCAACGTGCATTAATGAGATCAAATTATGAAGAGAAGCTGGATGGTGACAGGTTTAACTATAAGCACAGAAACCGACGGTCTGGTGGAATGATTCATTAGAAGGATTGGTTCTTGCAACTGTCGTGGAGGAGTTTTGTCATTATCTTCATTGCTATATAAACAACAATCATTGGATTGCATGGGAGGGAAGCCCCTCCTCCTTTGTCCGGAGCAGTATAAGCCTTCACCAAAACGCCCCCGACTCAAATCCGGCAGAGAATATTTTGCTGAAACAACGATTTCCACGTTTTAAATTACAATTTGGGCAATCTGGGTCGTTTTGAAATAGGCTATTTTTTTTAATTGAAAAAATAACACTTTCCCTTAAAAATCTAAACCGGTTTCTATACAAAATTCGCCGACAAAGCGGCGCCTTTTGGTGAACATTTATCCTACCCGCGCCTCCTTTGTCGGGCAAGCAACTTTCCTTCCCGTCGTACCTCAGGAAAGTCCTTCCGGGTCTTTCTCCTCCTTTGTCGGGCAAAAAACCTTCCTTCCCCTCATGTCTCGAGAAAGTCCCTTGGGCTCAAAAGTACAAGCTCTCCCTTGCGCTCAAAAGTACAAGCTCTCCAGACCTCCGGGTCCCTTTTTGTTATTCATGCTCCTTAATCAATGTATATCAGGTTAACGCCTTTAGCATGAGATATAGCTTCAGAAGAAAGCGTCTATTCTAATATTAATACGCGCCTGCGGGCAAGCGACACTCTGGGCTACACTGAGCTGGAAAGATATTTATTCAGAATTTTGAGCAGACTGAGCTGGAAAGATTTTTCTTCAGAATTCTGGGCAGAGCCAGACTTAGGAAGCGCTCGATAGAGCTGGAAAGATTTTTCTTTCAGAGTTTTGAGCAGAATGAAGAGGCGTTGCCAAGAGGAAATCGCTGCTGAGATTGGGACTATAATCACCTATTGGAGGTCATGAAATGTGTTTTTACTGATCCTTGATCTTTAATGCAATGAGCAAACAATTTTCTCACATCTCTGTTGGTAATTTGCGTTGTTAAATGTTTTTAATAAATCAATGGTTCGTCGTTAGGGTAATGTGAATGAATATCACTGATGTTTCATTATTCATTCAAAATTACATTTTACAGATTATTGAATGTCTTCCTTATTCTGTTTCTCAATAAGAGTCCTGCAAATTGGAAATGCTCTAACTAACATCATTTGGATTATTTTCATGGTTTGAGTTAGTTATTAAGTGTTTTTCTTCAAGTTTAGATCATTTTAATTATGTTAGCCGCGTGGAGAGATTCTGGTTTATTCTCATGAACTGTTATTCATTTGATTAAAATCAACAACGTTAATTATTGATAAAAAGTTGTTCCTAATTTTGACATTGTTTTAATAGTTGTTACTGTTGAACTTAACATTTTTTTTTACTTGTCTTTTTCTACTTTAGGATTAATGTAGAGAGAGATTCATCAACTCATAGCTTTCCAACGGAGGCCTAATATCCGTGGGGTTGGCCATACCAAACAGCTTGAGGATAAGGCAATTCTTGCAGGGATTGTTTGAAGCTTTAGGTAGGGCTATCTCCTTTAAGTTATTGCTTAGGGTTCTCCTAGCACATCCAAGGAATCAACACTCATCTGGACCATTCATTTCTCATGAGTGTTTATTTTCTCATCTTCATGATGTTGCACATCCATCAATTCTCCCTCTCATTCAAAGAGGTATTCTCCATCACGCCAAGATTGTCCTTAAAGTTTACAAAAATTTACTTGGATAGAGGATGAGTGATAATATCAATTGTTTGTTTCTTTGTGGATATGTATTAGAGCTTCATTGCTCCCTTTTGTACCATGTCTCAGATGAAGTGGTATTTTGATCTCCATATCAAATAGTCCTGTGATACTAACTGCAATTTTCTCTACTTTTGTTGTACTGAGTGCCACAAAAGTATGCTTCCTGCTAATTTAGGATACTATAGTTGATCCAAGATGAAGAAACATCTCAAGACACTCTTCTATCCGGTGCACTCCTCTAAGTTAGAATCTGTAAATCTTTTGCAGCTTTACTTCATCACCCAATACATCCATTTGATCATATCCAAATTATGTACCACGCAGGTACCTCAACACATTCTTTGATGCAATCCAATATACATGCCTTGGCTTAACCATAAAATGGCTTAGGGTGTTTACTGCAAGGAAAGTATCAAGCATGTTGTTAACTAGGTAAATTGAGGATTTAGTCAATTCCCCCCCAAATCTAAATCTGAAGCAGAATCAGTAAGCTTCTCCAAATTTGTCGTCATATTAGAATCCATCATATCTGAATATGAAGAAGAATCGCTTAGCTTCTCTAGATCTACACATCAAGGGATCCACTGGATCCGAATCTAAATTGCAACGAGTCATATTCTCTATATTTATCTCCATATGTATAGCCATAGAGTTGTAGTCTCTCATCTCGAATCTATCATGATCTCAATTGTGTACTCCCTCTATATGAGGAAGATCTCATTTGGTTTCTTCCACACTTCTAATCTTAATAAGCAATGCATTAGGATAAGACCCTTTATCTTGAACTTAGAGGTCAAATCCCTCTTGCACTCGACAGTGAGCTTCTTTATTGCTAGAATGGAGAAGATCATCAACATACAGTACCAAGATCACTAGATCGCCATCAACAACCTTGTAGTAAATGTTGGAATCCGTTTCAATCTTGGTGAAGTCTAATATCATCAAGTACATGCTTATACTTGACATACTAAGTCCTTGAAGCCTACTTGAGTCTGTATGAATTCTTCCTTATAATCAACAATATTTACTACAACCACTCCCTTTTTGTTGGAGCATACTGCTTTCTATACACCTGCATTCTCTACATATGAGTATATGCTCCCTCTACATCTCGACACTCTAAAATCTCTGCATTTGAGTATCCTATATTGAAGCAACCTGCCACCTTTTGAAGTTGTTGATATTGTGTATTTATTTGTGCCATCTCCATCAAGTGGGTTTGTTGAGACAACACAGCTATTTTTTCAAGAAAAATAAATACTATTGATGACTCCCTCTAAGTTTGCAATCTAGGTGTCCTTCATGAGCCATGTCTAATGTTGATAAGAACTGCATGTTTGATTTTACAGATCCACTTGGAAGTCATCACTAACTTACCTTAAGGTATCAACACTATATCTCACACATCATTCTTCATGATGGATTTATACTCTTTCATCATGATATACTTCCAAACCCACGGGCATGCTTCCTCCTCATCACCGGAAGGTTTGGAATCAATAATGTGACTCATCAATTCCATATAACATGAGAACTTTTGAGGTCTTTTTTTCTCTCTCTGAAAGTGTTATGGTGAGAAACTTCCTATGGATTGGGGTAAACCACAACAGACTGAATGACACCAGAAATCAATCCACTTCAATAGCAAGAGAAATAAATGCTGCTAACACTAAGGGATACATAACATACCTTATTCCAGACGGTTGTTAGATCCTTGTTGAGCTTTTCAACCACTCTTGTACCTACAATTCATCATCAATAACAATGAACAAGGAAAGCATGATATATGTTAAAGTGTTAGGCCTACTCTAACATATATAAATCCAACATATATAATCAAATACAACTACATCCATGGTAAAATTATTTAGTCATACACATGTAATGGATGAGAAATGGATATTTCTATTAATAATGAACATAGATAACAATGAAAAGCTCTGTCGCCACCTCATCGAAATGGAGAAATCGAGTCCTCCACCTGGGTCTCCACCACTTCAATCCTCCATCTCAATGGCAAGCTCACAAGACGATGGCAAGCTAACAAGACAATGGCAAGCTTGGGGAGAGTAGCAATGTGTGCTCAAAAAGACAAAGGGATGCAGACTCAAGCATAAATGAATGAGGAAACATTGAACTATAGTTTCCTTGCTCTCAAATGTTCTCCTCCTCTAATGCATTGAAGAGGCTCAATATATAGCCCTTCAATAGGAAATGAAGGGTCGAGTCAAAGCGTTTCTAGGCAAATGGAAGGAAAAGAGTCAAGTTATTCGGGACTCATTGAAGAAACTCCAAATATTTTATTTTTTTATGCACATTTCCCGATGTATGCGGGCTACAGTGGAGAAAACTGCGTGTACATGTGGATTTTAGGCTAAAACCCACCTATGGCAATAAACAAGTGTTTTTTAAGGGATTTCTTGGATCATCAAAGTATATTTCGAGCAATGGGGGTCCAAAGAGTCTGTAGAGGGACATGGAAGGCTATAAAAGTGTGATCTACCAAGTGTGGTAAAATAAGCTATAATAGATGCCCCATAATGTGTGAGGTTAGAGGGGTAACATGATGGCCGAAATACATTATATCCATCCCAGAAGTGGAGTAATGAAGACCCATGTGGAAAAACTAGCCACTCATTAGTACAATACAATGATAAATCTCAGCATGTGACTGCAAATGTACAATGTAGCAGTGCCGGATACATACACGTACAATGGCCATGATGAATAAGCATAATAGACATATGTCAGATGTGGTCATCGCCATGTACAATATATAGTGAACAAGATCTCCATAACAGATGAAGATATTTGATAATATAATGGAATCTATGCATGAGAGCTGACATCTCATGAATACTGGCATGGTCAAGGAGGCAGCATATGTGGAATGCCACCAAGCTCATAGCTCTTCTACGCAAACCGCTACTGGTACATGTCCCATCATGTGACTAAAGGTGTGGAGGTCGAACATGATGGTCCATCGTCTGATTACTGGTCATTGATGTATACCATTAACATACGTGAGATATCCCATTGATAATGATAATGGGAATCAAGGTACAAAGTGCAGTATAACAAGTGTGAATAGATGTGTTGAGGTCGAACAATTGAAAGAGTCCATTGATCATGGGACATTGATGTATTCCTAAAACTGTCGATGGCGAAAGGACCTGCCACTGATGATTGTAAGTCTCAAGGCACTCAATGGACTCTAGAATCCTATTCCTAAATAAATGATTTGAAGTCGATGGAATGCAATACACTGGAAGGAGGGAATTAAGGCACCCCCCATCAAACAACACGAGGTAAAAAACAACATTGGATAATTTGGAAGAACTTGAACGAAAAAGATGTGCACGAACTAGTAACTCTATCAGGAATGGACGACATGCAAATACAAGATAACTGAGAAATGGCCGACTTAGGAAAAAACTTCCTTTGAACAAGAGCATAAGGCATATGGTGACAGACAGGAAGAATAGACTCAACATGCAAACTGGGACATCTTTGTGACACAGGAGGCATTGACAGAGGCTCCATAGGGACTAGAAGCATAACCAGTTGGCGAAGAAAACTCATTATAATGAGTACAAATCCTAAATTCATACTAATAACCCATTCGATGGATGGAATATACAGTGCTAAGTTTGAAGGAGACACGACTTGACAACTACCAAAAGTAATATCATTTCTCGTCTGACTTTTTTATGTTTTTTAGTTTTTTCGACTTTTTCATATTAGGAAGTTTGAAAAAGAATAAAAGTGCTTATAGTACATAGCTAGGAGGAGATGAGTGTCGTAGGAAAGAAAACTAGTCCCAAGTAGTGGAACATACCTATGCTCAATGTAAGGAAGCATGTGCATGATAAGGACACTCATGGGAAAGTCTCCTCTCGGTAAGGGATGATCAAGCTGCAAAAGATATATAAAAGGCTCTACATGGCTAGGATTGAGATAAGCTCGGGCTATATGGCTTATAAATTTGAAGTGGGGAGCCGACATAAAGCTCAATAAGGAAAGAAAATGCATGATAATGCAATTACAACTTGATATAAACAAGAGTCCCTATGGGAGATGGCCAACATAAAGTTCAAGAGACAATATGAGTTTCTCGCTTAAATACATGGTACGACTAAAAGGGACTCCTAGACCTAGGGGAATGATCTCAGCATGGGTACCAAATGACAAAGCATGATCTAACTAGGGAACCCATGAATAGGAAATCTCTACCACTTACGTAATGCCACTTCTAATAGCAGTGTGATGGTGAAAATATTCCCAGGTCCATTCCAAACCATTCATGGCTTCGAGAATCGCTTCATAGGAAGAAAAAACATCATCGAAGCAGTCATGTGCGCGTGGCGATGCAACTCCTGAAGCGGGCAGTGCAAAAGTGTCCTCCTCCTCCGTCCACAAAGAGGAAGGACTAGGGTTTATAACGGGATCCATAGCGGCTTGATAAGCAATCTCCTTTACAGACAACGACACCTCCATCTTAGTAGGTCTAGGATCTTCATCCCAAGTGCTCAGAAAAGAGAGAGTCCAAGGGTCCTCCAAATACGTAGTTCGAAATGGGATCGAAATCGATGACAACGATTTGATACCAAGAGTGGAACCTACAATCAGGATTGGTGCATAAAAATTAAAGGATCCCATCAAGGACGAATACATTCCTACATCAACATTCTTAGTTTCCAGCTGAGAATTAACAATAACCGAGATAGTGGATCCCGACGATGTTGACGTATTGGAATTATCAAACGACTGTTGTTCGACCATGACGATCCTATCTTCTAAAGGGAAGAAAATCACACAGAAGATGGAAGAAACAACTGCTCTCATATTGTAAATCCAGTTATGGCCCAGTAAAAGGTTATAATTGAGGGGCGCATCAACCACCTCAACCTCGATGGGCACAGTCTTCCCTCCTAATTGGACCTGAAGAGAAGGAAGAATACCATGTGGCCGAAAAGAATTCCCATCAAAGGTAGTCAACATGGTCTCAAATTTTGACAATGGGGGTGAACCAAGACCTTTCCAACATGTTAGAGACATCGCAAAGGCTGCAATGCCTTCATCAATCATTGTGCATTTGATCGTGTTGTTCATACACTCCACATGGACTATGAAATCGACATGGTAAGGAAAGCGAGGCTGGACCTTATGGGTTTCAAATCTAATCACTATGGAAGGATGAGAATCAACAATCCCAAGGGCAGTCATTAAATCCTTTCTCTATGAAGGGCAAGTCTGAAGGGATTCGAGAGTTGACATCACACAAGGAGTCTGACCCAAATCCTTGACAATAAATAGTGTTCGGAGGATCGAGCATTGGGGTTTTTCCCCAATTTCTTTAGGAATCCTTTAGGAATACGAGGTATACCTTCATGGTTGTAGATATGCAAAGGAATCTCAGGAGGTGTAGGCTTTTTCCCCACATTGGGTTGCGACGAACCATATTATTTAGCATGTGTCACAACATTTTCAACCGACATCATGTTGATAAAACTGTGGCCACCTTCAACGTTCAACGGGTTTTGATGCCCATCAAAAGCACTTCCGGAGTCCGTGTTCCTCAAATTCATATTTTGATTGTGCAGTAAAGGATCCGTTAACACAGTTGGGCTCTGTGAAATGAATTTCTAGGCTTCACCTATCCGAGGGCATAAGTGAGTGAGGTGATATCCCACAAAAAGCTTAAAAGGGAACTTAACCTTACGTTTATACTTCTTGTTCCCCCCGGCATCACTAATGTTCTTGTATTCATTAGCATTCTCTTTCCTATTCCCACCTCTCCTATTGTTTCTTCCCTTTTTCTTATTTTGTCCGGGTTGTTGGTTATCCTTCTGGTCTGACGAGTGTATTGAAAGCACATCCTCTGTTTGGGTGGGATGGGACGAGGCCATAGCTTGTCCGATCGTAGACTGATTAACAAATAAATTTCTCATTTTATTCGTAACCTGGTCTATAACTTTAGTACTTGCGGATCCAACAATGCCATCAGCATGTGGCCCAGGTTTAATCTTAGGATCGAAGTTAGATCATAGAGCGTTAGGTATAATCTCATACAAGAGCCTAGATTGAGCATAAATCAAGTCTAGTTGTTGAGCTCAAAATATAGCATGTTCCTCATTCATGACTCCGAATGTTGAAACATCCTTCACGATATATGGAAATAACATCTTAAGGAACCATTACAATAAAACCTCAAGTGGAATGTCGACCTTAATCAACCTCTTCCATCTACGCCACTCTTGAATATGATTAGAAATATGTGTGTATTTATCTTGCCGAAATGTCGATAAGAGTTCGGTACCAGTGTCAGAACGTAGTGGTAGATGAAAGTGGTTCAAGAAGGTCATGGCTAAATCATTAAAGGTCCGATATGTGCCCCCAGGAAACTCTATATACCATTTCTCCACAGGTCCCATGAGGGTGCATTGAAATAGACGTAAGTGAACTGAATCATGGTTTAAAGAATTTTAAGAGCACCATAGGTGTAAAGTGGTAACATGCTCTCTAGGGTCCTTGTCGTTCTTACCTTTGAATTTTGGAATGTTCGAAGGAAGCTTAGTGGGAACAATTGACCACATTGGATCATGAGAAACCAAATCATTAGTCAACTTCGATAAGTTTGGAAGATTCAAAGTAGCTAGGAAACAGAGCCTAGGTTGTTCCATTTGGTTCCATGCTCCTTAATAGGATTGATTCACATAGGGTTGGTTGTTGTAAAGACTGTGGCCTTGGCCAGTCAGATAATAACCTCCTCCTACTTGACCCATAAAAGGATACACGAGAATATTATAATCTAGAACACCTTGAGAGTGAGGTGTTGAATAACCATAGTTATAATTTTGGTAAAAGGATTTTCCCCTAGGTATATAAGGAGGTAGATAACCTCCCGAAACAAAAGTACCGGAAGACGAGGGAACAACATGGTTATAAGCAGCACCCTGCCCTAAAGGACCGTGTGGGTTATGAGCAATGTGTTTCATGAGAAACACATTCAAAGGAACATGTATGTTGGACAAAGGAATATAGGATGGAATATAATAAGTACCTCCTACATTCATGTGTCTAGGGTCACCTCCATGAGAGGGAATCCCAGTGTTATGTCTAGACGAAGGGTATGAAAATCCTCCCACAAAATGGGTGGAAGGTGCAATATGACCACTACTGAATTGATCAGCATCGATAGGAATTTTAGTTCCCCCAAGAACAACACTAGGACCAACACTAGGATCGACGAAAGATGACGAAAAACTATTAGTCATATCGGACATGCCAAATATAAAAGGCTCAGAGCTAGAGTGAACATGGTGAGTCTCACCATTCAACTGACGTGAGGAATATATCCCATAAGCAGCTGCGAAATATGACATATGGGGTTGTGAATTGAAGGAAATGCCTCCCCCATGAGGGGTAGGTCCAACCAGAGTCCCATGTATACTGAAAGTCACATTCCCCATTCTAGAGGATGGAGAAGGAGGAACCTTCAGGGTATCATATGTATGACTCATAACGAGATTGGTGTGTGGATCAAGGTGTGTAAAAATATGTCGATAATTTCTAGTCCTGTTTCGAGGAGGAGTAGTAGATCTGCAAGGAGAAATCCCCGCTATACGGTGAGAATGAAGGGATGTCAAAACTTGCTCCATGATGATCCAACAAAAGAAAAAATACTCAACCAATAACGAACCCTAAAGCAATCTAGCACACAAATATCACACTCCTAATAAAATATAATCCAAGTGCAAGCAATCCAAGAGGGAGGCTAAATGAGCTCCTGAATGCAGCAGGTATGTCTCACCTAAGGGAGGCCTGAGACTCCCATACACTACAAGAGGAGGTGCGTAACCAATTATAGTGCACCTTAGCTTCAATGCATAAAGCGACTGTGCTGTCTGACCCCTACCTGGACAGGAAACTCATAGAATAACCTCTGCAAGTACCCCCTGTGATACCTAGGTAAGGCTACTAAGGTCACCCTAATATAACCAATTCTCAGGCAGACAGTCATAGGTGGAATATATGTTATGAGCATGGTGACAAATATTGAAGCTCGAAAGCACCAAAGGTTCCTCAAAATACCCCAGATACAAATAATATCTTGGAAGAATATCCGGTGTTGCACAGAGAGTGGCAAGGGGTTATCCCCACCACAAATGTGTATGCTACATCATTCTTAACTCCTATGTAATAGGAGACTCACGAGAACACTAATTATAGAAAGGATTTTACTCTCTCACCTGAACAGACACCTACTTATTTTGTTTAGTAGTATTGGAGAAATTTACTCACAACAACCTATTCCAAGACTCTAAAACCTAAGCTTGTTGATGCAGTACTATCAAATAAAAATTGTAATTCATTTTATATTAAGCGTTTATTTTAAGGCTATGATTACTCAAAGTAAATGGTCATGTAACTAGAGAAGTTATGACTTAGTAGTGAAATAAATATGCACACCTAACAAACAATTCCAAGTGCAATTTTGTCTTTGATTATGAAGAAAAGGGTATGCCACTACATGAGATGCATAAGTTTTTCCTTCAAATGTCAATGCAAATTTCCCTATATGAAATCCTAACTACTGTACAACTATGTAAAACCTAAATGCAAGTACTAATCCATGCACATGCATCATGCATGTTGAAAGCTAGGATTTCACATCACATTCAAGCATACATTAAATGCTCATACACAACCATCAAACAAAACCATCAAACATAAATATTTGGGAAGGGATGTCCAATCCAACTTTGTATTAACCTTTGATAACTATTTATACATCATGAGAGAGGTTGGAGAGGTTAAACCCGCTACAACTACTCATTTGTTAAGGTTACATTTATCCTTTTAAACTATATAATTACATGATGAAATTTAGGAGGTCAAGTGGCCCCCTCAACATCTCCCCCACAAACAAAACATTTCTTCGTCCCGAAGAGAACAAAGAAAGATGCATTGACATCCTAGGTCTCTTCTACAAAAATAGTCCTCACTGTGCATTGACCATACATACCGGTATGCATAGGTAACTCAGCCGCAACAACCATCAACTTGATAGGAAAACACACATGTACAAGGCTCTACTGTGACTAGTTACTCTTCAGCCTCCATCTTCAATCTGGTCTTATTCCATCGAAGTCTCACCCTCTCACAATGGCGATCAACTATCCTCTTCTGCAACGAGGTCTTTTGGTTTAAAGCCTCACCCTAGCTCATCTGACCGACATCTCCATTGGTTCAGGAATGCATGGCCTTTTGTCTCTTCGACTTTCTATGCCATTTCTCTCTCTTCTGGCTTTCGGAGGTCACAACCCAAGAATAGTTTCATCATTTCCATATCGAGCGGTTTAAGTAGATTGTCATCATGTCTCATTAGAGCACTTTTCTGTGTAGGTGTAGGATATTTGCTTGAATGTAATTGTCATCTTTTGAAATGCCTGCAATATTGTGTGATTCCTGCTCATGTGAATGATCTTGGTCTTGACTGACTGCTTGTATTTCGACTAACTTAACATGACTCGACTTACAATTATTGGCAAGAGACCAACTTGATTTACATAAAATGGAGGGGATCACTTACCTCTATTGAGACTCACGTTTAACCCTCTCTTGACTTCAAATTTTTTAATGAAGATTCATGTTGACATAGTGATTTAATAAATGCAATTACATGCTTACATTGACCAAAATAGAACAAAAACATATAAGTCCCATGACCTTGAACAACTAATATATCGACCAAAAAACTATATCATAAGATACAACCAAGTCGATTATTGACCAACTTTATAATAATCGTCGACCATAAAGACCATATTTTTAGAACTAATGTTGACCAAAAAATATTTTGAAATAATATCAAATGGAGTATTCTATGAAATTTGCAATTACTTATGACTTCATCGATTTCAAAATAATATTGACCACATAAATATATTAACCCCATAAATATATTAACCCATAATAAACTTTATCTTTGGTAATCCACGACCAATGGGTGACTTTAACAAATTCATTAAAATATGCACCACCAACAAGTTCAGTTGATTTATCCACTCATTCTTCTTCAACCTATATGTTGATCTAAGCAAATGTTTTACCAATCTCAACAACTCACAACTGTAATGAACTGACATAAACATATCCATATTGCTCCATGACTATGGTTGCTAGGCAGATAGTGTAATCTTGAAGTACACCGAACTATTAGTCAGTTGATGGATAAGTGAGTTGACTGCTTCAACTGATGGATGCACATCCATATTCACTTGTTATACAACTCCATATCATCAATTGATCTACTAACTATATCATTATTTGGAAACCAGCTAGCTTGATATATATTTACACTCATAAGTACGTTGCAAAAATCGATTTAGATAGTTTGACCTACGGACCGCTGGTCACAGATCGAAAATTTGTTGGGCGATGGATCACTCAGTTGATAGGAAAACTGTTGGTTGACGTAAGCTCTAACTATCATAATAGTTACATTGGAAAAGTTAATCTGGCCTCAGCATAATAATTCTAGATTTGCTGGTGCGCAAAAGTTTTTCTCATTTATCGCATGGATACATGTGAGCTTACCACAAAAAACATTTTCAAGAGCGCATTGGGAATTTTCAGAGTTCTTCATTTCCTTGTATTGTTCAACCCAGAATTCATCAATTTTTTAGCTCATACATCATGCAACAATTCTTTACCGAAAATTCATTTCATTCATGAACAATGAACGAGCATACTTTGATTCTTTGCAGGTTTCTTTTCATAAATATATAACAATTTCTTTCAGGTTTAAAAAACAATGACATAAAAGGATGTATGCAACATATTTCCATCGTTTAATGCTTCAAATGTAACTTTCACTTGTACTCCTTCTAGCATATACAAATTACCTGCACATGAGCCCATTGAATGGGGATAACTTGCTTTTAAATTGCAATGGTCGAAGACTCTAGTCGACGTAGTCTTGATCACTTCGACCGACATCACTGGTTTGCTTACAAATTGTTCGAATAGTGATGAGTGATTTATTTATGATAGGTCGATACTCTACTACAATATGATGATTAATCAATGAGTTTGCAGTTAACGACACAAAATTTAGTGGCAGTTAAACTGCTAACAATGGTCTTGGGATGTTCCAGTGCCTTTGATCTTAGTGATGGGATCCATAATTAATTTTCCAACATGCTAAGGTAAGAGTAGTAGCAGTCACAATCTTGTCTTTTCTGGTTAAATAGCTTTAGGTCGATATTGGTCAGTTGTCTTCTAGGCGCGCCAGCAATCTTGATTCTTTCTTGCAGGTCATTTCTTCCGGATTCGAACAACCTCCCTCGCTGAAAAATCCAACGAACTCTATCATAAACTCCAAGGTTCTTTTGGTTGTTCCGCATAAAGAGATCAACATTTCATACAAAGATATGGCACCATCGAGTAGACACAGAAAATTTATTTTTGCACACACAGGCCGTCTTTAATTTCATGGATGTTTGCAGGTTTTTCTTTATCTCATGTTTCTTTTCAGGTTTGAACGTTCTCCATCCTCTGCTATTGTCACCCAGACTGAATAGAGAACTACAACGATTCCAGATTGGTCGTACAACCAAAAAATCATGACCCAACAAGATTCAGAATCTGTGTATATTTCCATGAGCTAAATAAAGTCACACTAACAGACCCATTCCCAACCCCCTTTGTAGATGAAGTCCTAAATGAAGTTGTAGGCCATAAATGCTATTCGTTTACAGATGGATTCTCAAGATATAACTAAGTACCGATTGCTAAGGAGGATCAAAAGAAAACCACATTCATGTGTGAATTTGGCTAATTTGCTTACAGAGTTATGTCATTTGGCCTGAAAAATGCACCACTTGTATTTTCAAGAATAACAGTTAAAGAATTCCACGATTACATCTACAAAAATATGGCTGTATATTTCAATGTCTGGACAATATACTCCATGCTAAAGGATCACTGCAAATGGCTAAGGCTAATGTTAGATCGATGCCGACAAATGTATTTTTGTAACCCTTATAGGCATATCATATGCAAAGAAGGTATCAAAGTCGACTTTGCAAAAATCAAAATCATTCTCGACCTGAAACCTCCAGTTAAACCAAAACAAGTTAGAGTTTTATTAGGGCATACAGGCTACTACAGGAAATTCACTCGTCATTACTCAGACATGACATACCCTTTATAAGAGTTACTCAAAGAAAATCAGGAGTATGAATGGACTGAAGAGTGCAATGCATCATTTGACACTTTAAAGAAAAAACTAGTCGAAGCACCCATTCTCCGATTTCCAAATTGGTTAGTCAAATTTCATGTACACATTGACGCATCAGGTATAGCAATCAATGCAATACTGACAAAACTAGGAGATAATGGGAGGAATTAGCCAATCATATACATTATAAGGAAATTAAACAAAGCTGAACATAATTACTCCATGACAGAAAGAGAAGTACTGGGAATGGTATTTGCACTTCAAAAGTATAGACACTATCTACTAGATAACCCTTTTATATTTTACACCGATCATCAAGCATTGAAATATCTAATAAATAAGCCTCTACATCATGGAATAATTTGTTGTTGGTTGCTTCTATTTAAATATTTTGAGTTTGAAGTTGTAGTTAGACTAGGAGGGTTAAATGTTGGACCCGACCACTTGTCAAAAATCAACATGGGGGAGGAACCGAAATGAGTCGAAGATGACCTACCATATGCACATATGTTTAGGATAGAATCTGTACAGGTTGAACTAGAAGAAATAGCTCTATTTTTAGAAAATGGACAAGCACCCAAAGGAATGAGTACCAAAAAGAAGCAAATTTTAGCAATGAAAGATGCACCTTACATCCTAATAAATAGGTTTCTTTATAAACTCAGGTTAGATGAGGTACTCCATTGATGTGTTCTAGAGCATGAAAGAGAAAGCATAATGCATGAAGCACACTATGGCTCAACTGGAGGACATTTCTAGTCCGACACGACTGTTAAGAAGATCCAATAGTCGGGTTTATGGTGGCTAAAATTATACAAAGTCTATCGAAAGTTTGTCAGTAAATGTGATCATTGTCAAACATTAGGTTGACCACTACCAAGCACTGAAATGCCCTTAATATCAGTAAATCCAAGTTTAATGTTCGAAATTTTGGCTATCGACTTTATAGGACCATTCCCAGTACTTGAAAGAAGGTCAGGAGTGTGCTATATCATAACAACAGTCAAATACGTTACTAAATGGGAAGAGGCATAACCTGTCGAAAATTGTTCTAGTGAAGTAGCCACAAAATTTATATACGAAAATATAATTACTAGATTTGGTTGTCCATTGAATTTAATCAGCAACCAGGGATTACATTTTATTAAAAAAACTATTGCAGCTTTAACATACCAGTTCAAAATCGAACATAGAAGGAGCACAACTTATCATCCTCAGTGTAATGGTGCAATTGAAGCATTCAACAAAACTTTGACAAGAGGCTTAACAAAAATTTGCAATACAAACCAAGATGATTGGGATGAGAAAATTCCTATTGTCCTATGGGCATACAGAACAACATACAAATGGTTAACCCATTAGAAACCGTTCCAAATTGTTTATGGCTAGGAAGCTATCATCCCTCTACACTTTCGACAACAGACACCAGTAATTGCTGACATCTTACATATTAATGTCGAAGAGGCTAAGAAATAAAGATTAATGCAACTAGATAAGTTAGAGGAACATCGACTTATGGCAATACAACATCAGGAAATCCAAAAACCACAATAGAAAACATGACATGACTCAAAACATTAAAAATAAAAATTTGTCAGTTGTGTTGGCAGGAGTTTTGGGTAAGTGAGTTGCGCAGCATAGCGGCAGCTGCGCAAGCTCATGTGACACTGCGCAAGGCTAGATCAACGTGATGGGCAGAAGGATAACCGTTTTTGAATATTTAATGTATGAATTGACCACATTTTGTGGACATAGGTCATTAATGGTTAGAATTTAGATAGAAGTGGACCTTTGATGTAAGGCACAAGCCTATATATAGAGCTAGCTTTGCAATTGTAAGGACACACAAGAGAGATATAAAGATCATGATCAGCACGATGCAAGTCGAAGTCAATATCTGAGGGTGATTAATCTCTTGCATTCTATCTATGATCTTGACGAGTCTTCTATTTTGAACAATCTGCAATTTGTATGTGTCACATACTGAGTTTTGAGATGTAATCAGTCTCCTACTGTGGAGAAGAATTATCTGTTTTGGATATGTTGCGTAGAATTAATATGACATAACGATTGTTGCCTAAATGATGTCTTTTGTTTTCCTGTTTTCTCTACTTCGATGTTAATGAGAACTGTATTGAGTCTATTTATGATTTACTGATGTTGTTGCAATGAACTGATGATGCAATCTATCCCAGTTCTGTCATAATTCTGATGAAAATGATGAAGCTTATTAGAGTTGTTTTATGAATGATACTGCTGCGATAACACTGCTGTGATAAATGAATGATGTGATATGTTAGATCTATAGTTGTGAAGATGGATCGTGATAACTTTCTTAGTTCTGTTGAGTGACTTGGGCTAACCTGATAGTTATGTTTTCGAAGCCTCAAAGACCATATCTTCCCTTCTTAATGCCAAAAACTTGGTTTCGACAGCTCTCCCTTGAACATCTTGGGTGAGACTTGATCCGCTTTGCGGATGTTGCTGGGCAGGGTAAAACCTGTCTGGGCCAATGCTCAGGGAGATCGTGCTGGTTGGGCGTCAACATAGTGAGAAAACCTATTGATGAGGCTTTGTTGGTGGGTTTTTTCCAAAAAATGGTTCCATTGCTGAAGAGAAGTGCATGTGGGAGGAAAATCAAACCAAATGGCGCCTAGAATACGACACGAGTAGCGATACCCAGCTAGGGGTGAAGGCCCAACTAGAGTGGATCATCAAAGCGGTCATTGAATCCTCTGAGGCTATGATGCAAGCGATACAAGAGTCCAACCAAGAAGAGTTTACTGCAGTAAGAGATAAGTTGAATTCTATTTATGATGTTGTTTCCAGGAAGACACCCACGAAAGATGTGATCCAGGAATTCCAGTCGATCAGCACCGAGCCATGATTTAGGAACGTTCAAGTTCCCTTGACTGCGATCGACGCAGGGAGTGAAGAAGTGAACTTGTTACTGTGGCTGATCTAGAGCATTGCCTTAGATATTAACAAGTTACTTGCTCAGGCACTTGTGAAGCTGCAACATGTTGCTTCCCAGGAATTGGAAGATAGGTAGAAGGAGCTTAGTGATGGGTATGTGCAGTCGTAGAGTGCAGCCAAGAAGTTGAAGAAAGAAGCTGAGGAGCTGCATCATGTCAGGGTGCAGCTAGCGGAAGAGAAGGTCCAGGAGATTAAGGCATTGAAGGCAGCACAGGCCGAGATGTAGCACAAGGATGTCAAGAAAATCATCGAGCTTAAGAAGGCGTAAGACCTCCTTATCATTGAGAAGGTGTAGTTGTGTGCAAGTTGTGGTATGGTAGAGCAAGCTATTGATGAGGCTTGTCAACATAATTTTTAGAGCATGGCCGAACTTACTATAGTCGCTAAGGCCAAAGGACTTGGGGAAATTATTGTCCAGTTCCAGGACACCAATATTCTACTCAATACCCTGGTCCATCCAATGACACGGTCGGAGCAGGTTGCTGGATAGAATACTACTATTGAGGAGATAGTAGCCTAGTTTGAAACAATGGAGCAAGAAGCAAAGACAATCATGGAGGAGATGACGCAGTTTTGGCAAAGCATTGTCCAAGACGAACAACTCGACCAGTTTACCAAGCATGTGCAAGAAGCTGAAGGACAATTGACATCACTGAAGACGTCGTTGCGAGCACTGCCGCTCATGGTGCAAATCATGCGGTCTGAGGAATTGAAGGACCTACAATAGAGAGTTTCCCACACCCAAGAATGCCAACAAAAGCATTGTGCCCAGTTGGATGAGTTTCAAGAAGTTGGTGGGCAGCTGGCTGTCAAAGTAGTCACAATGTTGCAGGCAGTGCAAGAAATTCGGTAGATGGTCAATGGTAAGTCTAGGGAAGTGCACCCCATGCAATAGGATTTGCTCAACTGTCAAAGTGTTGCTGCACGAGTCCAACTCCAGGTTCGAGATATCTCGTAGCAGTTTGAAGATTTCAAGACCAAGACATCGACATATACCCTGTCAACCTAACGTGGCTCAAGGATGAGCCACAAGACCATGTTGGGGGCCTGTAAGCAAGGGTTTTGGGTAAGTGAGTTGCGCAGCATCATGACAGTTGCGAGCTCATGCGACACTGTGCAAGGAAAAATCAGCGTGATGGGCGGAAGGATAACCTTTTTTGAATATTTAATGTATTAATTGACCACGTTTTGTGGACATAAGTCATTAGTGGTTAGAATTTAGTTAGAAGTGTACCTTTGATGTAAGGCACAAGCCTATATATAGAGCTATCTTTGCAATTGTAAGGAAACACAAAAGAGATATAACGGTCATGATCAACGTGATGCAAGTCGAAGTCAATTTCTAAGGATGATCAATCTATTGCGATCTGTCTATGATCTTTATGATTCTTCTGTTTTGAATAATTTGCGATCTGTCTGTGTCAGATACTGAGTTTTGAGATGTAATCAGTCTCCTATCGTGGAGAAGAATGATCTGTTTTGGATCTATTGAGCAGAATTGATATGACATGATGACTGTTGCCTAAATGTTGTCTTCTATTTTCCCATTTTCTCTGCTATGATGTCAATGAGAAGTGTATTGAATCTTTTTATGATTTACTGATGTTGCTACAATCAACTAATGATGTAATATATCCCAATTCTGTTGTAATTTTGATGAACAATGATGAAGCTTATTAGAGTTGTTTTATGAATGATATTGCTGTGATAACACTACCATGATAAATGAATGATGTGATCTGTTAGATCTTTAGTTATGAAGATGGATCATGATAACTGTGTTAGTTCTGTCAAGTGACTTGGGGTAATCTGATAGCTATGCTGTCGAAGCCTTGAATTCCATATCTTCCCTTCTTATTACTGGAAACTTGGCTCCAACGGCTCTCCCTTAAAAATCTCGGGTGAGAATTCGTCCACTCTAAGGATGTTGTTGGGCAAGGTAAAACCTATCTGGGCCAGTGCTCAGGGAGATCGCACTAGTTGGGCGTCGACAGAGTGAGAATCCCTATCGATGAGGCTTTGTTGGTGGCTTTTTTCCAATAGGTTGGAGACTTTGCAATGTTGTATAACAGTTAAGTAAAAGGAAAGTCAAAAAAATTGCATACAGAGTAGATGGGACCTTATATAGTCGAATAAATCAATTCCAATGGATCAGTCCGACTAAGAACATTACAAGGCAAAGTATTTCAGAAACTTGTTAATGGTGCCCAGATAAAGAAATATGAAAACTGAAAACTGAAAAATCTAATATATATATATNAGCAGAATACCATCTAGAAGAAATAGCCATCGACAACATAACCATCGACATAATGATTACCACCCAGTCTACTGATATTTCCACAACCATGATGCATATCGACACAAAGATGGCCCAATGATCCAATCAAATCATCTTGATCACTGGCAAAAGGAGCGCCAAAACCAGCGTGCATTAAAATAACTTTCAACAGAACGTCCTTCACAGTCAAATTTGCCATTAATATATTCATAGACCAGATCACCACCCACTCCACCTATAAATACCACATCAAATGAATACTTCACATCATTCTACGAAGAACTAGAGAGAAAGAGATATCAGACTCCTGAGACTAAGATACGTGTTCAAGAACCAGATCATTTTACTGACGAAATGACACCAAAAAAGATAATATCTGTAACCAACAAAACAAAAGAGTTAGAAACCGCCACAACCCCGTTTATGCAAAGGTTGGAGAAAATGAGCAAAGCAAAGGTTCAAGAATCATCATGGTCAAGATTATGGGTCAAAGTTAAAAAATGGGCATACGAAGACAATAAAATGACAACAATAGCTCAAAAAGTAAACGCCAACACCATTATGAGTTACGTAAATGCACCACTCATGGCAAGCTTTTGGGGAACAAAGGAGATTATTGCAAATTCATTATTAGCAGATACCACAAAGGAAAATTCTACTTCGATAAACCTATAGAAGTGTTCGGCAAGGTCATATATAGACTTATATGACTATCCAACAAATGTGAACCAGTTCCTGTAGTTTGAAAGCCAGGATTGGTCGAAAAACTAACAGGCACTCCAACTGGGAATAACTCTAAAGGACTGGTAATAAACAGATTCAGTTCATAAGAACCAAAATAGTAGAAAAAATTGTCTCGACAGGCCTAAAAAATACAGGGCGTGGATGTGATTTAAGGCTCGACATGTTGGAAGTTTTTGACAATGTACCACAAATAGGTAAAAATTACCGTTGGGCACAATACCTAGCTGATCTTGTCAAGAATATCTATATAAAATGTCAGAAGGAAGGCACAACCATCAGAATCCCATCTCTAATCATATGGATTGCGATGTACTACATATGACTTGTCAGAGACCCACAATTCCTTGAGCTGACAAGATTCCATATGTGGAATTTCAAACCATTTTCAATGGATGGGAATTCTCAGGAACTAGAAGTGGCCAAAGTTTTGTTAGATACCTAGTTCCAAAATTTAAAGATCAAACCGACCAGATGGAGGGTACCCCAAAATATTTGAAGAAGTTTACCACCATCAAAACATATCCAGTTAGAGCTAGAACACACCATGATATGGTTCATGCAGGGATCTGTAGGGAAGGGAAAGCCTCTCGATTATTACCCATCAGTTAAGGATATCTTCATGGAGCTATCCCGACAATCAAACACAAATATAACCATACCAGAAATTACAAAGAAAACTAATCATACAATTGTCGAGCCCTTAACTGACCAGGAAAAAGAGGAATATTATGAAGTACACCTTCATATCAACACTTTTATGATTGTCGATCCATTAACTGACCAGGAAAAAGAGGAATATTATGAAGTACACCTTCATATCAACACTTTTACCTTGGAGGACAATCCAACAGAAGAGGTAAACACTCTTCAATTAGTTATAGTACCGCTGACACAACACCAAATTGAACTGACACAACAGGAGGAGGAGGCAGAGCAAACATATGAGGAAACTCAGTCCGATAACTTACCACTGGAGTATGCTATGACAAAATAGAACATTTGATAACTATCTTTGGAAATATCTAAAGCCCGAAAGAAGAAAAGAACTTCAGTTAAAGGAAAAGGGAAAACTCATTCTCCTAGAGGAATCTGATGATGAGGATGAGCTACATGCTAGAGTTGCTGAAATATTGTAGGATGCTGCTAAAAGTAAGATATCTGTCGAACACCAGTTCAAAAAATTCATTGAAGAAGAAGAAAAGAAACTAAGAGAAAAGAAGGTAAGAATCATCACCCCCCCTGAAGTTGAGTTTGTTGATTTAAACACCAGTCCACCACCTCCATCCCCAAACCATATAGTCCAAGAAGAAATAACAAACCTGACATTTGTTACCCCAACAATCTCACACATACAAGCATTATCTGAAAGACTCCGCACAAAATTTGAGAAAGATGTCGACCTTCAAGAATTTATCAACCAACTTCCAAACCTTTTCCCCTCTATTCAACAGCTAAATACAGCACAACCAGTTGTTGATTCATGCCCCTCATGACAAATTATCGCAATTCCCCAACCCCTTGACCAACCACAGAGTTCTATGTCAAAACCACCAATTATTGGAGTTATTAAATCCACATTTCAAAGAAATCCTGACAAAAATTCTGAAGTGGTAGCAACAAACATCTCATCATTCATACAATCTACCGAAAATACCTTATTTCTGATTAATGAAGAAGATGAAGGAACCATCTCAGATGGACTCGTCCAAAACGACCAAATCGAAGTTTTAGCACTATATCAAGAAATGGTCGAAAATACCGAATCTGTCGACCCTAGTGAACCTGTCGACTCACCACCAGTGGTCAAAAATCCTCAACCAACAGATAGCATACCAACTCCTCCATCGACTTCAACACAACTACCTTCACCCATACCACCTTCAGTCACAAGTCCTCCCACACCACATTCACCACCATCTACTATCCCCCTCCCCAAAACACAGTTAGTAAACCTCGACATATCAAGAGGTACCAAAAAACAACCACATACTGTTCCATCACCGACAAAAGCAGCTGAAATACAGAATATAGAGCAAGAATGGTGAAAAAGAAAAGAAAGGAAAGCGAGGAAGAAAAAATATAAAGAGAAACAACAACAGACACAGTTGGCATAGCACCAAGTATCATTAGCCATCCACCTATCTCAGCTAGGGTCGAACACAATGATGGATACACATAATATTAGAGATGAAGAGTTGGACCGACTGATGGAGGCCCTCAATAAAGAATCCAGAATAAGGAAAGAAAGAAGACATGCACAAATTGGAAAACTTAAAACAAAACAAATGGAATTTCTAAAAAATTGTAGGGATTTGGCACAACAAGTCATTCCAGTACCAAAATGAGTCGACACTGATAAACCATTGGAAAAATCTTACCAACTATTTGAAAGTGTCGTGTCTAGTCTTCAAACTCAAC
Organism: Pseudotsuga menziesii; assembly: GCA_001517045.1. Lineage (NCBI taxonomy): Eukaryota > Viridiplantae > Streptophyta > Pinopsida > Pinales > Pinaceae > Pseudotsuga > Pseudotsuga menziesii. Next base: position 1,125,384 of record LPNX010099692.1, read on the forward strand.
TACAAGAAAAGAATGAAGAATAGACAGAACATACCTCTGTATTGTTAAGAAATCAATATACATCGTTCTCAGAAGCTCATAAAGTATTGAAAGAACATTTTGAGGAATCTATTGTCACAGAGGAATTCCTAAGAAATTGGGTCACCTATTATGGCCAAATATTTCAGCAACTGAGGAACACGCGTGAGCTCATTAAATCACTACAAAGCCAGTGAGGAGACATAGAAACACTCAATAAAACAATTCAAGACCAACTTGTATTAGAGACAGAAAAACTCGACAGACTTGAGAAATAAGCACAGCAATGGATAAGTCAAGAAAATCCTATCTTGGACAAGCTCGATGATATTCACCCACATATGAAGAGACTACTTGACACTGCAGAGGAGAAAGCACAATATTTAGGCCTCAACATGAGCAATATTGTGGACTTATCGATACAAAAGAAGATGTCGAACTTGTCGAGTTTGACAACCTTGACCATAGATATCCAGAGATTACTCCACAATTGGGAAGAAGTCGAGCACTTGTTGGCATTTACAGCAAAATCCATTGTGGAGATTTGCGTACAAAAGCGACCATCAATCAGACAACATAGTCCATGACAAAGCAATTTTAGAAACTACTTGAGACAGACAGTTTACCACCTTCCCTATTTCTTCGGGACGAAGAAATATTTTGTTCCTGGGGGAGATGTTGGAGGAGCTAGTCGGCTTAGCCTACTAGACTCATTAGTCGACTAATTGTAGATTAGGTCGACCTCATAGGTCGTGTTGGTTGGTTGAACCGACAGGTAGTTACTATAACTGTTTTGTAAATGTATATATAGGCTGTTGAGCCAGAATGATACTTGGTTTAGTTTATTGTATGAACCCTCACATGTACTGTGTAATATTATATGTTATTATGTCTACCATTCTTGTCTCTTTTCTTTGTTATTTTTATATGTATTACTGATAACCCGATTGAGTACAACAATGCATAAACATGCAAAAAAAAAATTGTATTTTTGAAGTAAATGATATGTAAATGCAGTAAAAGACTCGAAAAACTCCTGAACCCTATAGCAAGTATCAAACACAATCCAAACAATACACTGAGATAAAAAGGTCTAATGCACTAATACTAAAACAAAAAAGAAGAAGGATGACAAGAACAACTTTTACCTAAAAAGCAAAAGAAAAAGGTATATAGTTAGAAACAGAGGCAATAGACAGACATCAAAGGCATCCAAGAAGACTCAGGAACGATAAAAACCCACCCAACATATCTCAAACATCAAAGTCACACTCAAAAGAGAGGAATACCCGATTGTTCACAGGAAAACCACATGTATACGCGATTGTTTAAGGAAAAACCACATGTATACACTATTGATACATCTATGACCCATGCACAACAAGAGAAAGGGGGTAAGATGATAGGCCAAGACTCAAATTACTTCAAAAAGACACCAATGGGATAACATACTTCTAAATCCGACACAAAAACACAAAGAAGCAAAGAGCAATTCAAGTACATTCTACACCCAAACCCCAAAGAAAAACAAGGACCTCCCTAATGGAGTCGCCAATTCTGTTATGGATAGAAACTTACTATTGCTTGGGGTAGACCACAACTAACTGAATGACACTAGAAATCAATCCACTTCAATATGCAAGAGAAATAAATGCTGGTAACACTAAGGGATACAGAACATACCTTACTCCAGATGGTTGTCGTAGATCCCCATTGATATTTTCAACCATGCTTGTACCTACAATTCATCTTCAACAACAATGGACAAGGAAAGCATGATATATGTTAAAGGTTTAGGCCTACTCTAACTTATATAAATCCAACATGTATAATAATATACAACTACATCCATGGAGAAAATATTCATAGTCATACACATGTAATGGATGAGAAATGGATATTTCTATTAATAATGAACAAAGATAATAGTGACAAACTCTATCGGCACCTCATCGAAACGGAGAAACCGAGTCTTCCACCTTGGTCTCCACCACTTTAATCCTCCATATCAATGGAAAGCTCACATGAAAATGGAAATCTTGGTAAGAGTAGCAATGTGTGCTCAAAAGGACAAAAGGATGCAGACTCAAGCATAAATGAATGAGGAAACAATGATCTATAGTTTCCTTGCTCTCAAATGTTCTCCTCCTCTAATGCATCCAAGAGGCTCAATACATATCCCTTCAATAGGAAATGAAGGGTCGATTCATAGCGTTTCCAGGCATATGGAAGGCCAAGAGTCAAGTTATTCAGGACTCATTGAGGAAAACGCTAAATATTTTATTTTTTATGCACATTTCCCGATGTACACGGGTTGCAGTGGAGCAAGTTGCATGTACACACGTCTTTTAGGCTAAAACCTGCATATGGCAATAAAAAGTGTTTTTTAAGGGATTTTTTGGATCATCAAAGTATATTTGGAGCAAGTGGGGTCCAAAGAGTCTGCAAAGGGACATGGAAGGCCATAAAAGTGTGATCTACCAAGTGTGGTAAAATTAACTATAACATAAAGTATCAATTGGAGCTATCTGTTTCCCTACATCCTACAAAGTAACATCTCTAGGTCCATTGGTTTTGTTGGCTCTACTAACTCCTCCTTAAATTCTGAAGGATGAACAATTTGAGTTTCCTGCTTGGAATAATATCATCACACCATATACTAAAGATAATGTAATATTTTTTTCCTTTATTGGGTCATTCACCTCTATCCATATGACTCGAGATCTAAGGATGAATGTCTACCTAGGTATATCTTAATCATGGATATTTGTCTTCTTTTTCCTCAACACATGGGTATATATTGGTCAACCAAGGATTCTCTATGGCTTCACTTCTGCGAATTATTCCTCAATAGCCTTGTCCCCCAATATCCGATGAGGACACTTTATCTAAGCATAAATGTTGTATTGGATGCATATTCTTGTAAAAACATGAGTAGACTTTCTAAGTCTTGATAATGAACATGTTTTTCAACACATGACAACCTAATGTCCACATGTGTTAACCAATACTAATTTAAACAATTATGCTATTTATCAATAAAATAAGTCAAATTTAAGCAAATTAAACTTATCATGCAAAGTATAAAATACTTATATTTTCTTATTTTGTTGAATCCCTCTTGATATCTGCATCCTTACAAAAATCATTGGAGTTTTTGGAAGGGTACTCTTCTTGATATGAAGACTTTGATCAAGTTCTGAACTTTTGGAACATGCCTAAGTCTTATTTTTATGTCTACATATCTTAGTGGAGAGAATCATGCATAGTTCAAGGACACATCCAAGAATTCCATTGTCATTGGTATTCAAGTATATGAACGTACTAGATCCAATATCCCCTTGGATCTACTATCATTGTTTAGAAAAGGGTCCCTTGGTATTCTTTGCAATATCCATGAATTTCTTCTTCTTTTCTTATGAGGTTGAAGATCTTCAACATTAGTTGCATTTTTCCTTTCCTTTCTTTTCTTTTGTGGACACTGATATGAAAGTGACCAATTGTATAACAATTGTAACATTTTTTCTTTGAAAGATCCTTATTCTTTTGTTTCAGAGTTGATATCCTATTTTCCTTGTTCTCACCATTTCTTACTTTCATTTCTTCTGAGAACATTGGAAAGCATAGTGACCAAGATTTTGACACTTGTAACATCTTACTTTTGAAACATCCTTTTGATATTGAACCGAGGTTGATTCTTCTCTTGAATCTTTCTTCTTCTTCCTTTTCCTTTCTTTTGATATTATGTTTACATATCCCTAGAAGCACCATGGTCCACTGATGAGATATCATTTCTATTTGAAACAATACCATTAAGAGCATATACAAGATAATATGGGAGTTCATCTACAACATCGTCCAACCTTTCTTCTACTATGGACACTATTTTGAAAAAATATGAAATTTTGATATAGAAACCCTAGTACGAGTTAGGTCGAAATTGAAGTTTTCCAAAAGTGATTTTTTCCTCCACATATAGATGCACCATCCTAGGGAGAGTTCCAATATGCTAAGTTTGAAGCCAATCTGTGGTCATAAAGGTTTAAAACTAGAAGATATGACCCCAAAAGAAATTAGGTCAAAATTGAAAATTCACAAAACTACAATCTACTACCATAGATAAGTGCCCTATCCTAGGAAAAGTTCCACTGTGTTATTTTTAAGTCCAATATATGGAGATAATTATCCAAACTTGGAATACCTAGTTTTTGTATTAGGGAAACATCAATATCTGGAAATGTCATGTATTCAAAACCTATCTCTGAAACCATGTTGAATTTTAATCTATTTTTCAATCCTTGATTATTATTTCACAATAATTATTCAATCATTTATTTCATCCCACAATTATAGCATTATTCTTTTGCAGTAGAAAGAATAGAAAGCATCAATGAAAGATAACCATGTACAAGAGACACAAATATTTATCCTGGGAAACCTAAATGGGAGAAAACCCAACAAAATTTTCATAGAAGAAACCAATACATATTTCAAGTACAATACCAAACATGAAGATTAATCCCTATCACAAGAGTGTTCCCTTCTTCCATAAGAAATCCTAGTGAACCTTGAGAGAGATAAAGATAATAAGCTAACTCCAAAAATTTCTTCTAGTGATATTCACTTGTCCTTCTTGAGAAGTGCACACCAATTGAGAGAGATGATATTGCTTGAATGTATCAAATGAAATGTGAGAAAAATTCTATTTATATTCTTCATCTGACTTTATTTTCACTCTTGAGGCTGACTTGTACTTTTGGCTTGTAGGTCCAAGTTCCCCCCTTTACTGGGGTATTTTCCCCTTTCTTGTCTTCCACTTTCTTTGAGACTTCTTCAATTGATTGTCTTGACTTCTTGGATATTTATTCATCATAGAAAAGTTCTCCTTATTGATGTCTCATCACATGCTGACAACATTCTTTCATGTAGAGATCAAATGTATATTTGACCATACTCTAAGAAGTATAAAACACTTCTTAGATCCAATGTCAAATACAATATTAGATTAGGCTTTGTCTCCACTACAAGGGATGAAATGCTTTGTCACATAGAAAAGTGAAATTAACTCTACTAGAATAGATAAATCCTTCATGGAGTATGTAATGTGACCTCTATCATCCTATAACTCAAGCCAATCCACATGAAAATATAGAGGCTAAGCATTCAATCCTTAAGAAAAATATAATCAACTCACATGACTATATCATGGCTACAAAGGGGAAACTCTTCTTGGGTTTCAAACCCATCTAGAGAATGCTATAAAAAATGTCTTCTTGATTTTGAAACCCCGAAGAACATCAATAGACTATGCCCTTAGGTCATAAGTACAAGGCATTACATTGTTCTTGAGGTGGCATAATCGATTCTTACGGTCAGTGCACTGTTGAGAGATTATGGTTTGTTGTCTTTGTCATTTTGTTTGTTTCTTCATTTTTACCCACATATATTTTTAAGGAGTTCGAGAGGACCCCACAATGTCCTTAGCTCGAAATTTCTTCTATTTCTCTCTTGTGCTTTGTGGCTACAATTGCATTTCTGTCACAAAATTGTTCAATGCCTGAATACTTTTCCAAGCATGATCAGGTAGACTCCGTGTGATTTTAAAAATACTAAAATATTTTTCTAACTAAGATGTGTAATCGATATCTCCCAGAAAGGAATTTAGGTTCTTTAATAATACAATAGTATCAACTGGAGGTCATAGTTCATTATACAGTTCTCCTGCTGTACCTAGGTTTGTCCTTTGAGAAACTGTTATCTGCATAGGCATTTGATCTTGGGTTTTTTATTGTATAGGTTCTTTGTGATTATCTCAAATTTCTCATTCGAAGGGGTTAGAATCCCATTTTGTATCAAGGAATTCATTGTTTTGAAGAAGGGGTTGACTAGATCTGAGGATTCTTTTAACTTATCTTCTAGTACTTTCATGGAAGTGACCTTTTGAACACAATTATCCATGTGTATTATGGAGATTGTCCTATCATATATTTCCATAGAATGTAACTGTTCTGGAGTCAAGGAATTAAACATTGTTTTATGTATTCTATCCACTTGACACTTATTTTGAATGTCTTCTCTATTTTTGTTCAAATACTCAGCAACTTCCAAATACATGTTATAGAAACTTAAAGAAAATAGTATGTAAGCTTGAATTTTAGAGATGTCCTAAGTGACATGCTTCCACAAATATAACTTGACCTTTCTTAGCTAATGTACCATGAAATCTTGTGCCAAGGCATATACATGCTTTAATTTCCAATCGTCCACTTGTACTTTGAGTTGAGCCACTTCTTTATCATGTGCCTGACAAGGGGATATATATGAATCGGGTGCTATTATTTAGAACAATTTGTATTAACTTTAACAAAACCATGTAATTTAAACTAAGGTTGTGTATTACTTTTTCATTTTTTTATTTTTTAAAACTATTTTTGTGCTTATTCATTGGTTAGTGCAGCTGACGTTTCTATAGGGTCTTGTGCCCCAGGACCCGGCGGCGAGCTTTGGTCAGCAAAAAATAAATACATGCCTAAGTTTTAACGCAGCAATATGTAGCTTCAGCACTTCTGCTTTCCATGAAAGATGTGCTCGAGCTTTTCTCATTTAGAGTATGGACCTCCTACTTTGCCTTTTCTAGATTTTATCCTTACACTTTGAAGCTTTCATTCTTATTTTAAATGATTTCTTGCAGCCTGATAATGTTTAGTTTATCGTGAAACGTGGATTTCCATTTATTCTTCTCTTTATCACTCTGATCCAATTTTCACCTCGCCTCATGTCAATTAATTGTTTGTCTAGTCCCGTGCTCTGGATGATAGCAGGAGGCGAATCACCTTATAAGAATCCATCTTAATAACCATCTCATCCAGTTTAATTTTAGTTTCTCTTTCCTCCACTTCTGATTGTTGCAACTCCCCGATACTATCTTCACTCACCTCCCTTAGTGCAATCAATGAGGCAATTTCATTCTTCAAGAACTGAAATTGATCTTGGAGTTGCTAGTAGCCGGACATCACTTGGAGAGTATCCAGGAAGGCTTAAGTGGTTTGAGATTTATCCAACTCCTTGATCCTTTGATCCTTTTTATCTAGCAACTTTAAAATTTCTGTAGAATCCTATATTCCTTTCCCTATAATGAGTATCAAATTATGTAACCTTTGATTGTTACCTTCTAAAATTTTCACCTTGGAGCTTTAAAATTGGTTCTTTTTATTAAGGCCTTCAACTTCACTTTTGTATCTATTCAGATCAGCTGTAGTCTTAGTGTATTCGTTGTACACTATAATATTTGTTCCTTCATCCATTAGCACTTCATCCTCAAGAGCAAAATTTGTCGTATCAACTGAATTCCTCCATTCGTTAGGATGAAGGTGACTATATACTCTACTATCCAAGGGCTCCATTGTGATTATATTAAATTTATTTGTGCTAGGATCAAACCTAGAGATTGATCTTGATTTGGCCTGTGATTCCAAGGACTATATTATAGGGAGTAACTTTGGTATTTTTGTTCTCCTCTGTTGTTCTTGCTCCAATAATTCAATAGGGATCATGATTTCATTCATCTATGAGGTAATACATATAGATGAAGCACTCTTAATATTTGTTGACACTATAACATACATCAACTTGTTAGATTCAAAAATATCATGGCTAAGGTTGATAGGAGTTTCTATTTTCTCAAGTTGGATATCATGTAAGTGATTAGAAACCTACTAGGTGGTAATTATCTCGTTATCCTACTTTTTCTCTTCTTCTAGATCCACTACTACTTCAATTGTATTATTCTTTTTTTTCTATGGTTTGTCCTAAATGTCTTCTTAAACATTCCTTTTTTTAACATTAGATATATTTTTTACTTCTTGACCCTCAAGATCCATGATCTTATCCCTTTATTCTTCTAGAATTGCTTCCATGGATGAGAAGAGATGGACATCCAATCCTATTATTGTCTTAGTTGCATTAACTTCTTTTTCTTTAGGAGGATAATGGATAGTAATTGCAACCACTTTGATAGATATTTCAATTAGTTCATTGGTCCTTGCATCTACGAAATCTTCTAACTTCCCCTCATCAGAGAAAAAATATGCTTCTTTAGATTTCTTGACATATTTTTGTGGAAGTTTTCAACTTGACTTTGAGTGCTCTTATTCCAGAATATCTTTAATATCTTCCTACTCAAGCTGAATGAAATATTTACTACCTTGTCCCTCCTTCGCTAGTCCTTGCTTTTGGTTCAAATCTAATGGAGGGAATGATGGGAAATAATTTTAGATATGATTTTACCTTTTTGGGAGGTTAGGGAATGTTAATTTCCATTGCTCGGAGCACTTCAAATTCCTTGTTGCTTCCTTCAACCTTTGACATTGTTTTGATTTCTCCCATTTCTCCTTGGGATTTTGACCATGTTCTAGATCCTTTCTCTAATTCGTGATTAAGATGATACTCCTCATAAAAGTCATCAAACATGTTGTATTCAGGAATAGACAAATAGAGAGCCTTCTCCCTTTTTAGGTATACCCTCATCCTCCACCAATAATCCCTTCTTCTATCATCAATACCATTTTCATCCATGCATTCATCACCTCTTTCTTGCCATGCTAGTAGGAATTTCATTTCTTCTTCAAGGACTTGGGATCCTTTTGGCCTATATAAAGTATATCTGGGAGGGGATTTAGAGGCTTTGGAGTGGTCTCATGAAAGGCTTGATCCATTACCTCAGTGCGATTTGGTTTCTCTTGAATTATCCTCTGAACCTCTTTGTAGGTATCCTTATTGGTCAATACCTCTAATTCTAGTTTGGATTGATGATTTTGAGGGTTCGAGAGATTTCTTCCTTTCTCTACTCTTGTTAATAGTTGTGGATCATATTTCTAGGAAATATCTCACTTCATTTCCAACTTCTTTAAAGATGTTTTTACTTGTTTGAGAGCCTTTTTATCATTAATGGCATATCCTCCCACAACTATCGGAAAAGTGGCCTTACCCTTCTTCTTGGACTTTAGAAAATGAATTTTATCTACTTCCATCATTTGTATGACATATCCCATAATAAAATTCTTGGGGGTAAGTAGATTAGGTATCCTATAAGTAGGTTTCTCAACGTTATATATCCTGATCACAGTGTAGTCTTATGATAAGAACCAATCTCCCTTTCTAACAACCTCACCTAGTTGTAAGTAAGGTCTAATTTCTTGAGGCATACATGCAAGCTAAAGAAGAAGGTCCATGTTACCCCTTCCTCCTTTCCTTACTTTACCAATGGAATCCAATCATATATTCTATTCACATAATCACCCTTGTATATTTGGATACCTAGGTATTTGAATGGTTGAGACTGGTAGAATAGGAGCAAATAAATGAGATAGGAGCAGTACCTAGAAGTCCCATAATCATTGAATGTTTCTGGTTGAGATTTAATTCTAGTTGAAAAGGATTCCACATAGTTGAATTTGGGATCAGATAACTTATCATGAGAATTAATCATTCCATTCCTTCATCAATGTCTTTAATAAAAATTCTGCCAAATATCAACGTCAGAGCCGAGGCGGCTTTTCAGTTCTAATTTTATAGGTTTGCATTCTTCCATGGTTGATGAGGAGTTGTGGACGGCTTAGGGAAGGATGCTTAATTTTCCATAGAAGGATGCTTTATTTTCCATAGAAGGATGCTTGCTAGATGGATGCTTGCTTTTCCATAGATGGTGTAATCCCAATAGGATTAGTTTCGAGCATTTCGATAATTGAAGAAGCTAATATTTTGTACATACGCATTTGGTTGTTTCTAGTATGAATAGAAGACATGCTTGGGTTATAACAATCAACACAAAATTGGAAAAATTTAGGAAAGAGAATACATCATGAACTAGCTTCTTGGAAAACCCTGACTTCAAGTATCTAGTCATCGATTCAAAGTTGTACACTTTACCCAAGGATACTCCTAGGAGATGGTAGGTTGTAGTCTTTCCTAGGTTAGGTGGGGATACCTGCGGACATTGATCAATAAAGGATGAAACATTAGAGGATGATATATTTGAGATGTCAGACAAATGATAAAGATATCTAGAGGAGGTGCCATAAGTGCTAGTATTTCTCTTTGTCATATCAGGTTGTGATACCGGGATTAAGGTGAACTAAGGTGGAATATAATGCAGTAAGGTGACCACAAGGAAAATGAATTAACTCTTACTTGGAAAATAAGCACTTAAAACGAAGAAAGTACAAAGAATTGGGATATATACTTACTTGAGTTTGTCATAAAACAATGCACAAGTCTTCTTTCTCAATTCTGCACATCTTACTCAACTTCACGAATGACTAGGTCGATAGCATCTTTTTCTATAGGACCCTCAGCTATATGATTTGAAAGAGAAACACGAGGAAATTGAATCTTCCTTGGGAACTTGTTATGTCTTAATATTTAAAGGAGCATTAAGTCTTATTTAATATGTGTTTTAATGTTTCTCTAGTGGCACCGAGGATTTTTTCGAGTTGTCCGTATGAGTAGATTTTTCAATCATTAGAGTGTTGAATTGGTGACACTCATCCCATCTCGGATTTGGTGAGATTATCACCAGAATGAAAAATACGGGCACTAATATTACCCTTTCGACTATACTTTTTTTCAAGGATATGACTTAGATTATTCCATCAAAATGGGAATTTTTTTATTTGGGGTGACAAGGGTCCTTCTGTGTAAATTGATCAGATTGATTCCAAAGGATTTGACCATTTAATATAATACGTAAGCAAGGAATAGATTATTGGAACTTAGTTGACATATTTTAAGCCTCCAATGTTTGATATTTGTTTTGGAAAGAGGCATGTTTTAATATTGATCGTTGGCGGGGAGGAGATCCACCTGTATTTGCCACAACTTCAAATTCATTAATGACTAGGATTTATCTTATCCAATTGCATGAGTCAATTTAATCTATCAATGAGGAACTTTTTCTTAATTTTAGTGAATGCTCTTTTCCCTCCCATAGTTTAGATTTATCTTCAACAAGACGCGTTATTGCATCTGGAAAATTTGTAGGAAAGGTTATCTTTATCCCTGCCACATGTCTTGGGGCCTCCAATGGTTCGGGTTTATCCTGACAAGTTACATGATTCAATATGGGCCATCAGTGGGATATTCCCATATTTACATCTACTACATATTTCAATACCTACAATGGACCAAATTTGTTCTCGATAAACTATGTGGTTGCATCTAAGTTGTCGGTGGGAGGAATTACTCATTATTCTTGTATCTAATTGCCTCTCGTGAATGGATCAGACCTTTCCAATGTAATTTAAAACCATTGATGATCGATGCTCATCCTTTCTTATTTATGATCTCCGATATTCTTCTTAATGGGAGCATAGTAGTGCAACAATTACATGGACAAAGAGATGTAACACCCCCTTTAGCCAATCTGACCTCATGGGAAGGGACATTAACTAAATTGAGACCTGTAATTTATGCCCTACAACCATAATTCAAATTCAAAGAAATTAAAATGCATGTGTAGATATGTAAATAAAAACAATAAACTCAATCCACACACATAGCATGCAATTATATGCACAATTATCACAAGCATATAAATAAAATCATTGCAAATCAGATACCAAGAATACTTATATTTAAGAAAAGAAGATCTAAGAAACTAGTTGTTGAAGAGTGAATTTCCACCCAACCGTAGGAACTTTATCTAGCATATATTATTTATGTTGAGAGGCCAGCCCCAAGTTGGGATATGAGGCCACTAAGGTGAAGGAAATACCTACATGATTCTCTCTCTCATCCCACAACCCATTCTTCTGACTCTGCCTAGCCAAAATCTCATCCATAGATCTACAGGGATATCATTGAGCCATCACAACCATGGAACTCCTTAAAACTACCCCACACAACACAAGGTGGTCATTTTCCTTATTTGATCCACAGTTCCCTTAGGAAATCCAACCCTTACAGTGCTTACCAGTGTTTGTAGTAAGAGTCCAACCTATTATATTCTATTGGAGAACCTTATCCAACATTAATTTATGGCTTCTCAAGCATCCAAAATTGGTAGAAATCAATGGGTAAAGATAGATTTCCCACGCTCTATGCTCACCTACAAATATCTATTTTCCCTTCAAATATGTAGCTCTGTCTCAAAATTCAAATTTATGGGTTAAACATAGTCTGGTAATGGTCATGAATAACAATAGGAAACTCGACGTAGTGTGGAAACATGCATGAGAGAATGTTGGAATGGGTGTTGAATCCAAGCGATATGAGATGATGGTAAAATGAAAATTGACATAGCTTCTGACAATATAAAAAAGGATCCTTGGAAACTGACATAATTTTCAAAAAACCTATGCCTCAATAATTGCATGAAGTGACTTTTCCCACCAACCTCACATATGCATTTGATGATTGGGTTTAATTGTCAAGGTGAGGTAATTGGATCATCTAAATCACAAGGCAATAAAGTATTTAGTTTCCCATAACACCTCTTTCCTCTTCCCCTATGGTGGAACCATATCCCCTCTATTTCTCTTTACACAACCATCTTGGACCATTTTATTATTTTCCAGCATAATATTTACATATATTTCGAATTGGAATTATAAGCCAACCATTGGTCCAAATAAAAATATATACATCATACATGCTTATCCATTCACTAATAGGGCATTGGCCTTGAGCTCCGCACTAGAAATCAATACTAGCATATTTCCATCATTTACATAATTTGGTTAAATACATTCCATGTCAAAACTAGGGGGTATTACAAGAGGGCAACAACACGAACGACTCTTTGAAAGGAAAAACCAAGATTGGTTTTGGAGGACATGAGGTTAGAGAAAGAGAAGGAATGAAGTATGAATCCATAATTGTTCCAAAATGCATAGATATTTACTTAGGCCCCCAAAATAAGAATTGTATTTCCTAGGAATGAAGGGAAAAATATGAATATTGGTTTTAGACTGAGGAAATATTTCTGTAGCATAAGAGAAAGTTCAATTAGAGGTGAACTATAAAAAACAATTGTATTTAGAAAGTTTATTACAACAATATTGACCCCAATATTTTGTTTGTTATAATTTTTCCTTTCCGTAAATGCATGGGTTTGCATTGTCTTTCTCTGAAACAAGCCCTAAAAAGGCTCATTGAGGTCCAAATTCCCAACATTTTATTCATGTAAGGATCTATGAGTGATGGTGGTAAATCATGTTTTGAGATCGATAAGATCCTATGTAGTTGGGATTTTATTTATTTTGATTCAAGGGGTATGTTTGGTGATTTAATATTTGGATATATGACTATATTTCTCAAGTGTACTAGTTCCTATACTCGTTTTTTTGTATAGTTATCACCATGTACACTAAATATCTAGGGATGGAGATAAGCATTCTAAATATTTACGTGACTTATGTAGGTAAGGTTATTTTTTAATATATTTTATGTAATCTCAATTTCTATATCCTTTAACTAATTATTTCCTTAGTAATATGGATGATTGTGGTCTATTTGATGTTTCTCTAGTCTAACTTAGGCCTACATGGTATAACAAAATGGTAAGTCAATATAGGATCTAAAAGAGGTTGGATAGGTTTGTGATGTCATAGAATTTTATAAATGATGCTATGAGGGTTGCATATTAAGTCACTATAGGAGAAAATTATGATCAGTATCATATATTAAGGGATTTGGAAGTTGGATGGGGAAATCCTTCTAGTCCTTTTAAATTCAATTCACAATGGGGAGAATGAGAACATTGTGAATTTAGTTAAGAACATGTGGGTTCCTTTTAATGAAAATAGTAGGGAATCTACAACCATACAATTTGAGAGTATTTTGAAGATAATTAAACAAGAAACTATGATGTGGGCATCTAAAAAAAGGTTAAAGATGAAAAGGGTGTTATAAAGATAGAAATGTAATTAGAGGAAATATATTTCCTTCACCTTGCGGAATTCTAAAATTAGGAGGCTAAATTGAGGATTTGTAAATTGGATAAAAATAGAATATCCTTACCAAAAGAGAAGGAAGATGCTTGGAGCTTCAAGAGTAGATAACTATGGCTAGGAAAATCAGATGATCACACACACACACACACAAATTACCAATTCATGAATCATTATAAAAGTGTAAACACTATATGGAGATTGTTGGGCCTTGATGGTTCTAAGATGTCAAATTTTAGGGACCCATCTAGATTCTAAGGTGATTCATTTTTTATATCTATTGTTAAGGATGGTAGCAAGATATCTATAGCTAAGATGGTCAAAATGGCCACATTTTTTCCAAATTTTGTTTTCAAGGAAGACATTAAAAACCTGATAAAAAATGTATATAAGGAAGAGGTCAAAGGAGGTTTTATGTTTTTTACAAATGAATATAAGTATAGGGTCTAATGGGTGAATTTTTGAAATGTTTTAATGGCTTCTATGAAGTTTTGGAGGAGTATTTCTTCAGGGTGGTAAAGGAAGCCAAAGCATCTAGTCATATTTTGGCTTCTTATAATACTAATTTCGTTGCTTACATTCCTAAACCAAAAAATCTTATTAGTTTTGAATAATAAAGGTCTATATTATTTATATTTGTATTTACAAAATTATCTAAAATATTATTTCTAGAAGAATAAAGGAATTACTTTCTAAGGTTGATTCTTAGGAACAATTTGGTTTCTTGGATATGAGACAATTACATGAAGTAGTAGGTGTACCTCAAGAATTTTTCCATATCATTAAAAATTAAGAGATAATATATATATATATATATANATGAGACAAGATTGGATTAATGTTGGAGTGTTCGTGTTTGAATATGAGGAGGCTCGTATTTAGATAAAGTTATACCTTTCTATAAAAAGTATCCATTTAAGGATAAAATAATTTGATAACGGACTAATTTGGTTATGGAACTCAATTGGAGGGGACTACACACCAAAGCTTGGATATAAAGTACATAGAGAATAATAATTTGTGATTGAGAAGGAATGGTGGTTCAAAGGGTATGGAAGTTTAAATTATTTTTCAAGATTAAAATATTTATGTGTTTGGTCCTCAAGTTAAAGGTCCCTACTTGAAAATTCATGCAAATTAGAAGGTGGAAGGGTTCAAGAATATACCCTTTAAATAAAGTAAGTGAAGAATACATTTCCCATATGCTAATTCACTATCTGTAGTGGATATTTCTCTCTGGCTACATGCAAAATCACCTACCTTAGATTAAATGGATCTAAAGGTAGAGTTCATGGTGCAAGGGGAATAATCAACCTTGAATTACAAGTAAATAACAACAAATATTTTTTAGATTTTATAATTTTAATAAAAAAAATGCAGCATACCTTTATAAAGTAGGACATTGTAGTCGTTTGAGGATGTGTTCCAACGACTTCCATGATCTGGTTCTCCAATTTTCTCCACCTATGGTTTTCAATGGGAATCTGAATCAAGGAATGTATGGAGTAAACTTAACATACAATGTGGAATATTGTGGCTAAAAGTAAGAATGGAAAGTGTGATGGAAGGTAAAGAGTCTTAAAAGTGAAAAGTGTAAGAACCAAAAGTTCAAAAGTGAAAAGTTGTTGTGGGGAGACCTTCACAATGTATTTATAGGATGATCCAAGATTTTGTTGCCCATGGTATTGGTCCATGTTTTTTCATAGTGCATGGTAATTTTCCATAGTTTATGACCCATTCTCATTTTAGGTCTTTTTGGTCCTTTTTTGGGAGAATGGGGTTTTTGTTGCAATAAATGCACATATTCCCTAGATTTATGAGGGAAGGAATAATGATTTTTTGGACCAATTTAGAGGGAATTTAATTATGAAGGTCAAAATGGAGGGATTAATGATGGGATTATGATGTATAATTATGATGTGGACCATAGAGAGCTATGTGGAAATAATTTTGTGTTAACAAATTGATCCCTGATGTGTGAGGGTAGGAGCTCATCGTATGGCTGAAAAACATCACATGATCAAGGGAGAAATGGTGACAATGATGGAGAAACCATAGATAAAAGTGGAGAGTTGGAGCCTTCTCATTCGAAATGTAGTGGATTTTGATTTGTATTGATTCTCAACATGGATGAGGTACACATATATAGACGAGGCAGGAATACCCATGCTTGTATAAATGTATCAATATAAAAATGGGGATCAAGGCTCAAATGAGGGGAGTCAATCAATACATATAATAACTAGTAGTACATAATGGTGGCCCCAATAGGAGGCTAAATACAAATACTTATCAGAATAATTGGTACATAGAAACTGTTATCACTATTTTGGTTCAGAGGGGAGAAGAGGGGTAAAGCCTGAACATGGAGCTTAAAATTTTGAAGTTTTGCTAATGAGACCATGAGTAGTAGAATGGAGGAAAAAAAGAAACTATGGTTTTTATTTTCCCATGAAACCATACGATAAGGTCTAAAAGCGTCCTAAGGAACAAAAAAGGGTGTTTGTGGTTTGTGATGAAAAGATCAACGGTCTAGATCTATGGGGAAGAAAGATCAATGGTGAGTAAGGACTCTTCTAGTAGAAGATGCACGGTGAAAGATTGGGTTGATGATCGGTGGAATGATTAGTGAAGAAGGTTAATGACTGAGTTTGATCGAAGGTGGAGGTAAACGATAGGGGAAATATATGGTGGATATGGAATCCATCGGGAAAAGCTGTGCATTAAAAGGAAGGATAGGAAATCAACATAAATAAAAGGTAAAGGTTAAAAGGTGGATATAATCAACATTTCGCGATGAAGAGACAAGAAGATCAATGATAGATAAGGATTATGCTGGAGGAAGCTCCACGTTAGGAGAAAAGGTCAGTGAGCAACAAAATATGAAATGGTAGAGGTTGAAGGGGGCACATGATCGACAACCTAAGATGAGTGTGGATTATATCTATAGTAGATATGAGTTCTTCTCCCACAACATGCACGAGAAATGGAGGAAGCTCATCCCAACGAAATTTTTATCTCCTTCCATGTGGAGGGTGGAGCATCATTCTGCTCGGAGAAAAGCAATAGGAGAAAACCACTTGTCCCGATCCTGAAACCACCAATGCAAGAATATAATAAAGAAAAAAAGGCATGTGTTTAGGGTTATTTTTCCTTTGTGCATTGGAGAAGAATGTGTCTCTGCGTGGATGCCCCAAGTTGGAAAAATACCTTTCCAGTTTCCAATCCCCCATGTGAGCCACGCATTAACCCACTAGTTGTTATTTGAAAATGGAGGGCGAACGGGAAATTGAAGCACAGGTCCTGGAATTTGAGAATATGGAGGAAATAGTCAAATACAAGGATGGCGATGTCTTCAACACTATTTTTTCCTTTGTTCCAATTCATAAGATGAAATCTAAACTATAGGCCTTTAAATACCAAGGAACTAACCTACACAGTGTCTATCAGTCCCAATTCCACCATTTTTTCATTGACCAAACCCTAAAATTTCCCAATTTGTTTGCTTGGTGTGCGTCAAATTATTCCTTTTCTGAGAGAGTGATAATGGATTCTACCAAGTCTAATACACTTTTCTTTGTAAATTCCCTTATTATTAGATATTCCCCCAAGGTCCCGTTGTTATATACCTTGAATCGAGAAGAATTTGTTGAGGAAGACCTAATTCAACAATTCAGACATGTTTCTATTGAGGAGAAACAAATATTTTTCTCTAAGTGCTTTAAAACTAATGTGTCCACTGCAAGTCAAATTCCCCCCCTTGATATTAGCTTGTTTAATGAAGAATCCCAATTGATTTTTTCCATGTTGAGTTAGTTTTTAGGTTTGGATACAGGTAGATTTGCCCAAAGTTATTATTGAGTTTGTTGTTTAAAATGAGTATGAGTCAGCCGGTGTCACAGTCCAGTCAATTAACTTGTCTTAAATATGATGAATTCCTGGATAAGAATATCCATTCTTTGCTGGTGAATTTCCACACAACCAGGAATTTTAGATTCCAGTCCTATTTGGTTAGGATGTTTTTGTTCTTCAATAAGGAAAACCTGCAATTTCCATATTTGTTGCTCACTACAGAGATCAACAATAATAACTTCAATTACATGAACCTTATAATGGAGGAGATATACATAGTGATGTCTTAGAGTAAGTTGCTTAGATGTTTGCCAGAAATGTAGGAAATATTGTAGTTTTCTCCTGACAGAAGAATGGGACACTTCTTTTTGCTGAAGGAACATACTATAATCATAGCTTATGTTTTTTTTCCATGAACCATACATCTTACCAGCATTCTTAATACCCATAATATTTTCCTTGGAGTTCACCAAGAATAATCTGACTGTTGAAAATGAAAATTTTATAAATTTCATAAAGGATTTTGAAATCAAATTTCCTCTGAAAGTGGGAAATCTCATCTTAAAAAATAAGGCTACACTCCTTGTGGTTGAAGGTATTCTGATGTAAATGAATTTTAAGAAGGCTACTCCAGTTAATTATGACCCACATCACATTATCTCTTAGAGGAGACAATTGAATAAGAATAAAACATTTGAACATCAGACGGTGGAGGGATTAGATGAAAGGGATAATTTAATGGATCATCAGTTATATATGGAGGGTACAAAAAATCTATAGGTGAATCCATCTACCATAGTAAAATCAACAACTATGGTAATTCAAACCCCAAGAAAAATGGAAATAGCTGGTAAAAGGAGACATTCAGAAGTTGTGGAGGTTGAAGATGAAGACTTAGAGGCACCCAAAAGGAAAAACAATGAATCAGAGGGAGAATCAGTTGAGGTTGAAAGTAAGAAAAGAAGAAAAAGGTCAAATTCCCAACATTTCAAATCCAGGAATACGAATTTTCAGAAATACAAGAAGGATCGAGTGGCAAATTCAAATATAGAAATGGCATGTATGATAAATATATGAAAGATAAGGATATTTATTCAAAATAATCCTTGAATTTGTATTCACAGGTCAGAGATATTCCAAACAAGGAGGTTTCATTAGTCCCTGTCAAATATCATGCAAGAAAGACTTTGAATCTAGCAGTAGTTACAAGAAATAAAATTGCTGAAATGAATCTAAACTTGAAATACATTCCAGTACCTGACACGATTCATTTACATAAACAAAATAGGAAAGTCATTTATACTAACTTAATGAAAACTACTATGAAGGTATCAAAGATGGAATCTACAGTGTCTAAAATAGAAAATCAATTGAGACAAGAAAAGTTGGAGAACAAAGTGCATCGGCTGCAAATAAAAATGCTTCAAGGAGATCTGTTGACTATGGATAGTGAGGTAGACAAAGGGAAAGAAACACATAAAATTATGGCTGAAAAGGAGAGCACTATCCAGTTGCTAAAAAATAAATTGAAAATTTTAGCAACTCAATTAATTCAGGCCTCTAAATTAATAGAGTTAGAAAAAGAAAATTAATTATGATCTCAGGAACTAAATGATTGCAAAGCTAAATTATTGGTGCTTAATAGAGATAAAAATCAATGGGAAAAGGAAAAAGGTTTCCTTATTGCAAAAATATATGTTTTAAATGAAAACCAGTTTATTTTGGAAAAGGAAAGAGAAGAAAAAAATAAAATAGAATCAATACAAATAGAGAAACCAAGTACAAAAACAAATACTAAGGCCATTTTTTAGGCTATGTGATAGTTTATCCTAAGAGATAAGGAGATAATGGGTTTGAAGAGTCAAAATCAGAACTTGGCTGAAGCAATCAAAAAGAAAGAGGAAGAGAGGAATGTTTGAGAGTAAAAATAAAGAGTTTCTCGATAGGAATGAAAAATTGGTAAAACAACTATCAGAATAGTTACCAATGTAGGGATCCAAACATATCCTTTTGGATATGATAATTTCAGAGGCTACTAGGATCAGACCATATTTAAATTATATTTAGGATAAGGAAATGGTGATTAATGTAGCCAAACAAAGTTGTACAATTATGAAGGAATACTTGATCAGAAAACTAGTAGACACAACCAGAAATACAATAAATTTCCTCAACACTTTGTTTGAAGAGGAATTGAGAACAATGGGCAGTAAATATAGGATTGCAGTAGTCACTTGGGCCAGGAAAGTTGTGGGAAAGAATTAGAATATTGAAACAGTTCAAGCGAATATTGATATAATGTTGCATCACGTGAAAAATTTTAAAGGCTCATTTATGTCACTATTTCAAAAAGGGTTTCCTTCTTTTTGGGAAGAAGATGGAAGAATTATTTCCCAATCTGAATATCAAGCATTGCTGGTTAAATCCATATTAGATCACAAAAGGTTTGAGGACATGAATCAGTCCTTGTATGGGAAATTTATAATTGACAAGTTGGTAGTGGAATTTGAGCTAGAAAATACATTCAAAACAATTGGTGCTCAACTACTACCTATCTCTTATGTGTATCATGTGGAGTTAAGAGTGCCAATAAAGGAAATGGAAAATGTGGAGCTTCCATTTGGAGATCAATGGAAGAATATAGAAAAATTTGGAAAGATGAAATACAAATCACATCAGTGAAGAAGTTCATCTTAAGGCCCGAGCCATGTTGACGACAAGTATTATTTAGAATAAGTTAATAAATTTTCCAAATAATTTAAAAGATTAGTTTGTTAGGAGTTAATTGATAGATGTAATAAGGTAGTTAAAAATGCCTATTTTTAGGATGTAGGTAGTTAGCATCTCAAGGAGAAATATTGATGTATAAAAGCACCATTTTGTAATGTAATGAGGGTTGAAACCCGTGAGAAAGAGATGCCTTTGTAACATAGTTTTAAAGTTAATAAAATTGTAGATACAAGCAGTTTTAAAGTTAATAAAATTGCAGATCCAAGCAACATTTCTATCAGAGATTCTTATGTTGTTCTTATTACAGCCCATACTTCCTTTCCTTATTGTGAATTCATTTCCTATTATCTTATTCATTTTGTTATCTTTGATGCTTGGATAGGTGTATACTAAATCATAATTCATATGTTTATCCTCTGGTTCTTTGATTTCAAGAATCCACAAACTTTTCCCCTAAAGTTAACATTGGATTCATCTTTTGATTCCCGTGTTAATGGATTGTTCATATTTCCTCTTTACCAACAAACAATCAACAATCTGACTATAAAAGAGTAATTATCCTACCTCTATAAATAAATTGTTTTGCAAAGCAATTCCATTGATATATAACTTTTTGATTTTGATTCCATTCCCAATGTTAGCCACTAGTTTCAGCCATTACAATCCTTAAAAAAAATTCTTTAAAGATATTTCTGGCCTTTGTGTTTATTTATTGAGTGATCCCTCTCTAGTAGGAAAGAAGCCAAATTTCCTCCTAAAGATTGCTTTTGTGCTTACCTTGAATTATCCTCCCACAACCAAGAGTAAAAATCCGAGTGATAACAGAAACAATGGCATTCTCTTGGAATGCAATATCACAGTAACTGGTTCTCTTTTGAATATGAGGGTGTACATAACTGCATGAACTCAACGTATGGGAGTAAAAAATATATGAGGTACAATCAACGACATCTGATACTGTAGATATATGAAAGCATGCTACCGAGGGGATTGTGAACACTATCACCAACACGACCTGAATATAACAAAGGACATGAAACTGTATGGGTCCCAAATAGACTTTCCAATGTGCTAGCGTTGGGTGACAATAGGGGTATTCAACCAAATAATGAAGGAACCTATTATCTCTAAGGTTGTTTCACCTGTTCATTTTAAAAATTTTAATTCTGATTTGTTTTTATTGTTTTAATTTTGCTTTGTTTTTTACCTTATGATTGCTTGATCGCCATTAGGGTTTCTTTTATTACCTAGAATCATCAAAATTTTCATTCAATAGTCATAAGCCTATGTATGTGCAAGAGATTGTATGTTATATGGTGAATTGTTACAGCTGACAGCATTCATCCAAATTGGCAGCATATCATGAACTGGCAGCATTTTACTCACTGATAGTAGAATGTCAAAATGGCATTTCATGGAAAAGTTTATTGTTTATTAATACCATGGAATGCAAAGGGATAATAAACTTTGGTCATATTCATAAATTTGGTATTCGATATGGATATGTTTTAAATCCATCCCTGTCCATGAAATGATGAGTTGTATGGTGTAATTTATGAAATGGTACACCTATTGTCATTTCGAAATTTGAACAACACATGTAATGAGTGCTAGTATTGGCCGTGGCAGAATTGAATTAACTCATTCTTTTCCCGAAAATCTATTTCATTACATTGCTTGTTAACTAGAGAGGGATGTGTAGATGCTTGTTTGTATACTATACAGTTTCATTGATCGCAAGCAGCAGCAGTCGGGTTTCAAGAAGCTAAGGTTTGTTTTCAAACTCTATGGTTTTTTGTTTCAGGGTTTGGATTACAGTGTATATACTTCCCTGCATTTTAGAGCATGCAGCTACAGCACAGATTTTCCTGTTCGGGGCAGTATAGGGTGAAGGCCTCTTTGATTTGCATTACTAACAGAGGCTTAAGGAGGCTCAGGGGTAAGACTTACGAGCCTTTTTTGTTCTATTTTTAATGTCATCTTCATTCAGTCAATCCTGTAAATCAATCAAATTAGAACTAGCATAGGCATAGGTGCATTATTTACAGGCCAGAG
Organism: Pseudotsuga menziesii; assembly: GCA_001517045.1. Lineage (NCBI taxonomy): Eukaryota > Viridiplantae > Streptophyta > Pinopsida > Pinales > Pinaceae > Pseudotsuga > Pseudotsuga menziesii. Next base: position 1,147,985 of record LPNX010099692.1, read on the forward strand.
CTAGCTTGGAGTGAAGACCGTCCATAGAGGGTTGTCAATGTCAAAGGCACTAGACAAGGATGAGCCAGAGGTTATAGTAAAGAGAAAGCCCGGAGGGTTCATATGCAGGCTAGAACCAAGCAACATAGACTGGATAAAGCAATTTCCCAGGTCTGCCAAGCTAATGCAAAAGTATGGATGGTTTAAATTTTGTGAAAATTTGCAACATTACCATTCACAAATGACCATGTCTTTTATTGAAAATTACAAAGATGAAAGGGTTCAGTTGCAAAGCCTAATGGTTAGGGTCAATGAGGACTCTATTGCTGAGGCCATAGGTGTTCCTGCACAGGGTGAAAAATGGTTTAAACAACAAGATTTTAAAGGAGACTTCAGTGAATTCTTCCGAGGATGTGAAAAGCTTGATTGGAAAAATGGGGTGCATATTAGTAAAATGAAACCAGGTTGGAAGATCCCTCTGGAGATGATACAAAATTACATCACCTGTGATGGAAGATATGATAGAATACTAAAATTCCATCTAAAATTGTTACTGCATATTAATGGAAATACACAGGTAAATCTCCCGTTTTACTTACTAAAACGTCTCCAAAAGATGATAGCCAGGGTTCAAATTCATCCTCAGCATACATCTCGCTCTGTTTATCACTAAGGTTTGATCAAATTATTGATTTTAACTCAGTTACAGAGGGAGAAAAGAACATGGGAATCCCTGCTAGTAGAGATAGGGTTTAGGGACAACCCTAAGGAGAAAGGAAAAAGAATGTTGGATGATGCTAACCAGCAAGTAACAAGTCCTAAAAAGACAGTTCAAGAGGTTGAGAATGAAGAAAAGAATGCTGCTGATAAACCCATCCAAGAAAGATTGTGCCCTGAAATAGCCTGCACAAATGAAAACCCAGAGAAACTCAGTAATATGATGAAAAGCATAGCTTCAAAAAATAAGATTTGTAAACAGTTATGCAAAGTAGAGAAGCCAAGAACCAGACTGAGGAAGAAGATGCATATTGAGGAAAGAACAACATAGGAAGATGAAATGGATGTTGTAGTAATAGAAGATGTTGGTAGCGAGGGAACAATACATACAGCAAGGGACCAGTATTGTGAAGATATGGAAAAGTTTATTGATATGCAGGGTGTAGCAGGCTCCATACTAGCAGTGTTTTGCATAGACAAGCAAGACAATCTTGATGATGGTTCAGCATCAAAAGGTTTACAGGAAGGAGGCCACATAGGAGATGAAGATTTGGAAATATCCCCTGAATTAAGCCAATGTAAGAAGTCTTTGCAGACTTATCAAGAACAAACTAGATACCTGCAAGACATAAATGAAAAATTAATGGTGGCCAATAAAAGACTATGTGAAGACCTGGAGGACAAAGAGGCAGAATACCAAAAGATGCTGAGGGTTTCCAAAGATGTTCTAAAGGAGAAATGAGTCATTCAGAAACAGTTGCAACAAGTCAAAGCTCAAATAAAGGAGGACAATAAGGATGTTGAATTCGCCAGACTACAGAGGCGTTCACAGGTTCTGAATGACCTAGCTACACTAGCAGAGGCTTCTAGAAGCCTTTAGAAGTTAAATTGTTTTTTTCTTTTTGAACTTATGTTGTTATTTGACACATGTATTACACTTGTAGTTTATTAATTTTTAAAATGGATTGACTTCCCTGTTTTGGTGGAGGTTCGGTCCTTAGATATAGGATCTTATGATTAGTTTAGAAAAGACATTATTTTGTATTTAAGGAGCTCTCGAGGAGAGACTATAGCTTGGCAGTTTTGGAGTTATGTATGCCCAGCTTTGAGCACTGTCTGTGTAGCATAAACACTCTACAGCTTTAGTAACAAGTTCTATTTTGAATGAACATGATGATGATTTACCTATGTGTTTTATGAATTGTTTTTCTGATAATTTTATTATGCATATGGTCCATTAAATCCCATTGCACTAATTCTTATTGTGAAATACAATTGTCCTTATATTTTCTAGAAACAGAGGCAGTTTCACTTCTTGACTTTATGATCATAGTAACCTTGATATTGAACTTTGTGTTTGATTTTATGTTATGCAGCTCCTGTTTGATTCTCTTGTAGCTCTGATTGACCTACCAGCCTATTTCTTCAATAATGTTTTGACTTTATTATAGATCTTATATTATACCAGCATATATCATTTATAATTGTGTGATCTGTACAAACAGCCTTGATTTCATACCAGCTTAGTTCTTCAATGATTGTTTGATTTTATTTATAGTTTTCATAATTATACCAGCCTATTTCATTGATAGTTGTGTGACTTTTCCAATAGCTTTAATTGTATATTAGTTTGATTCTTGGTTTGATTTCATTGATTTGTACATTTGAGAACAAGATTTCCTTAAGCTTGAACCCCTGTAGTCTAGGTTCAACTTTAGGGATAACATCTTCTGGCGTCGTTGCTGGGGAACGGACAAAGGAAAGGATATCTTCCCTGGGTAATCGACATTTCATGGATTTGATTTTGTAGGGTGAACATAATCAGTTAGATCTGATATAGACTACATTTAGTCACCTTTTAAGAAGTTACAGTGGCTTCAAAGAAGACAGGAACTCGAGGAAATCCCTCATCCCCTTTGAATCCAGGAATCTTAGATCCTAAGCAATTGTTAAAGGAGGCTAGGAGAAATCTAATTTCTACTTCATCAGAAAAATTCAAACATCCTGCAGCTTTAGAGATCCCCGAATCTGCATCTTTTCCAGTTCCTTCTTTTAACCCACATTCAGAAAAGGGAGAGAAGAGCTAGACCTGTTATTTACCCCTTCCCAAGTTGACAATTTCTGTGTCTTTACAAATCCTTTGCTGTCAGGAAAGGTCAAGCTTGAAGCATTGCAAACAGGAGCTTCTTCTTTATCTTCAATCCATACTCCTTTGGTCAAGACTGTCCCAATCAATCAATCAAATTCTGGTAAATTGTCTCCCTCGTCACAACAGTCAAGTAGCCTTCATCTCACAATGGCCCAGCCTCAAAATCGAATGGCTGCTATGGTAGCAGCAAGATATGCCCCACTTGTCTTACCTCAGCTTCTCAATGCTTTCCCAGCAGGAGATTATCAAAAATACCTTCCAAGGTTTAATGGCCAGGGAGAGACCACTGCAGAAGAACATTGGGATACATTTTGTAGTTATGCAGACAATCATAATTTGGAACATCAGGATGTTTGGATGAGGGTGTTTGTTCAAAGTTTAGATGGTGAGGTTAGAAAATGGTTTAGGGAATTACCGCCAGATTCCATAGATGGCATAGATGCTTTAGAAGAAGCATTTAAGAGACAGTGGGGGGACACTAAACACTATTTGTATTACCAGACAGAGTTTGAATCTTTAAAAAGAAAAAAGGGTGAAGCTGTGGGAGACTTTTCTAAAAGATTTAACAAGATGTACAGTAGGATCCCAGCCGAAATAAAACCTACTGAGACAGCAGCAAAGTTAGCTTATGCAAATTCATTTGATCATGAGTTTTCTTTGCCGTTAAGAGAAAGAAAATCTCTGTCACGTCAAAACATGCAAAGTGCAGCATTAGAAGTAGAGTCAAATATTTTTGCTTCAAATAAACTCAAAGAGGAAGCAGAACATCAAATGGTTGACAAAAAGGGAAAGAAGGAAATGATTACATCCAGCCATACAAGAATGTCATCAGATAGCAAAATAGATGAAATGAGTAAAATCATAAAAAGTTTGTTTGCTAAGATTGATAGGTTGGAAAGAGGAAACAGAAACCAGAATAAACCTATACCTGAAGGTGATAGAAATCAGAATCAGTTTAGAAGACCTTTTGCCCCTAGGTTTTTGCCCAAAGAAAGACGAAATAATGATATACAGAGAGACAAACAAGAAAATGAAGAACAAAGGATTCAACCTCCTTTTCAAAATAATAATGTTAGAGATGATGAATCATATGAAATAGATGAAGGGGAGTTAGATGATTTAGAAGTAGAATAACATAATATTAGTCAATTTGATGATGATTTTTCTTCTCATTTTCTAACTAGATATGATTATCAGTATGCTACACAAATAGATCATTATGAAGAAGATGATTATCAGATGTCTATGCCTGTGGTATGTCAGGAAATGCCACAAAAATCATATGGTCTAAGATCAGGGGTAAAACATGCAGCACAAGCTAGAAAATTGGTGAAAGCTCCTCTTAAACAGAACATGTCTGCAAATCAGAAAGAAATTGTCAATCAGAGAAAAGATGAAGTTGTGAATCTAGAGGAGATTAATAAATCTGTAAGTGGTTTCAGTTTTGAACATGAGCTTAATAAGGTGAAGATCCCTGTTCCTTTAACAGAATTGATTAAAAGTAAAGTTTACAGGGAGGCAGCTTTTAAAACTTTCAAAAGTGCAGTGAATTCTACTTCCATCCCATCTGATGAGATTAATTTGCAGGATGAAAAACATACTATCATTGTAGGATAAAAAACTTTTGATTAGCCTGATGATAATTCAAAATATCCTCCTCCATTTTATGTAACCTTTTCAATACATGATCAGTTGTTGCATAATTGTCTGCTAGATTCAGGAGCTTCACATAATCTCATGCCAAAAACAGTTATGAAAGCTTTAGGACTGAGTGTTACTAAACCATACCATGATTTGTATGCATTTGATTCTAGGGAAGTGAAATGTATTGGGGTAATCAAGGATTTGGTGGTGAATTTAACCCAGGTTCCCATGAAGAGTGTATTGATGGATATAGTGGTAGCAAATATTTCTCCTAAAATTGGTATGTTGTTGTCTAGATCCTGGGCAAAGAAAGTGGGAGGAACTCTGCAGATGGATCTTTCATATGCTACAATTCCAGTATTTGGGGGAGAATTCAGAAGACTTTACAGAGAGGTACAGATGGCATATTTGGTGAGTCATAGTAGACACCCTAATAATCATCCAATTTATTCAATTGATGAAAATCTTGGTTCTTGTATGTTGCAATTCAATGATCAAACTGAAGGGGTTTTACAAGTGCAAAAAGATATTCCAGTTCAGGTAAAGAAAGAGGAACTGGATGGATTGTGGCAGATGTATTTTGATGGTGCATCAAGTAAAGAGGGGGTAGGAGCAGGAGTATTGTTGATTTCAGCTGGAGGTGAGATTATTTCCCTTATGTATAAATTGGAATTTAAAACAACAAATAATACTGCTGAATATGAGGCTTTGTTTCTTCGGTTAAGAGCAGCAAAATATTTGGGCATTAAGGAACTTGTTGTATTTGGCGACTCCGAATTAATAATTCAGCAAGTAAAAAATGTGTATCAAGTAAAGTAGCATTTATTGAAAGTTTATAGGAATGAGGTTTGGGATCTAATTGAAAAATTCTTCATAGCCTTCAATATCACTTTTTTCCCAAGAGAATATAATGAGACAGCTGATTCCCTAGCCCTAGCAGCAGCCTATTTCAAAGTCCCAAAGATAACTCATTTGAAATACCCAATTGATGTAAGGTACAGACCTGCTGTCCCAGATAATATTAAACATTGGAAAGTCTTTAATGATGATCAGGACATAAAAGAATTTCTGGAATTAGTAGGTGAATTTTCAGATGATACTATTGATCATGAACAGGATTTAGAGTGGGTAGAAAATGAACCTTGCAGAAACAATTCAATTGCTGATCATAAAATTGTTGAGTTAAAAGGGAATTTCATTCCTAAGGGACTCGTTCCTTTAGAAATACTGTTTTCAAAAGATGATACACTGATAAAACCCACCCTACAGACTACTGAAGAAAATGTTATGGAATATAAAATTGGTTCTGAAAATCATCCTAAGATGATAAAACTGTCAAAATTGCTGTCAGATGAAGAAAGAAGAAAATATCTTGGTTTACTGAAAGAATATAAGGAAATTTTTGCCTGGTCATATCATGATTTAAAAACATATGATACCAGCATAATACAGCACAAAATTCCTCTAAAACCAAACACTAAGCCTTTTAAACAGAAGCTTAGAAGTCTTAACCCAGCATTGCTGCCAGTAATTGAAAAAGAGGTGAAAAAACTATTAGATGTAAAAATTATTGTGCCTCTGAGGTATTCATCTTGGGTTGCTAATTTAGTCCCTGTATGGAAGAAGAATGGAGAGATAAGACTATGTGTAGACTTCTGGAACTTGAATAAATCCTGCCTCAAGGATAACTATTCATTACCAAAGATAGATCAGATTTTGCAGAGGGTTGTAGGTGCTCACAGAATCTCAATGATTGATGGATTTTCTGGTTATAACCAAATTGCGGTTCATCTAGAGGACCGAGAAAAAAAAACATTTACCACGCCATGGGGAACCTTTATGTATGAAAAAATGCCCTTTGGGCTCATGAATGCAGGTGCTACTTTTCAGAGGGCTATGGATATAGCTTTTGTTGGTGAAAATGAAAAATTTGTAGTGATATACCAAGATGACATCATAGTCTTTTCTAAGTCTGATGAAGATCATCTTAAACACTTAAGACAAATTTTTGTTAAATGCAGGAAGTTTGGTTTGTCACTAAATCCTAAAAAGTCTCACTTTGCCCTGAAAGAAGGCAAACTGTTAGGCCATATTGTCTCTGCTGAGGGAATAAAGATAGATCCAGAAAGAGTCAAGGCTATCTTAAAAATCAGCATTCCTAGAAACAAAAAAGAAATTCAATCCTTTGTTGGAAAAATCAACTTCTTAAGATGGTTTATTCCGAATTTTGCAGAAATAATAAAGCATATCACTCAGATGCTTAAGAAAGATAGGGAGGTTAAGTGGTCTAACCAGGCTAAACAAGCATTTGAAAACATAAAACAAGCATTAATAGAAGCCCCAGTGTTGATGGATCCTGATTATACAAAAGATTTCGCAATATTCTCATTTGCATTAGAAGACACTATTGCTGCTGTATTGTTACAAAATAATTCTGATAATTTGGAACAGCCAATTTCATTCTTCAATAAAACATTAAGAGACTCTGAGCTGAAATATAATATAATGGAAAAATAGTCATATTCCTTAGTTAAAGCTCTTAAATTCTTTAGAATATATGTTTTACATTCTAAGGTTGTGGCATATGTCCCAAATGCAGCAGTTAAGGAGATTCTAGCACAACCTGACATCGAAGGAAAAAGGGGCAGATGGATAGCTAAGGTCATCGAATATGATGTAGAAATTAAACCAACAAAGTTGATAAAGGGACATAGATTAGCTAAACTTCTGACAGAGTCAAATTGTCAGGTTTTGAATCTTCATATAATCGCAGAACAGCCAGAGCAGGTTTTAGCAACAGAGCACAGTAAACAACAGGTTTACAACAGGTATGCTGAATCTGATTGGTATAATGATGTTTTGCATTTCCTTTTGTATTTACAGTGCCCTCTTGAATTGAACAGGAGTGAATGTAGATCCTTAAAACTAAAGGCTATGAAGTATGTTTTAATGGATCAGATTTTGTATTGGAAGGATCCAGGAGGAATACTGTTGAAATGTTTGGAGAAATTCGAAGTTGATGCTGTGATTGCAGAGTTGCATAGTGGAGTTTGTGGAGGACATAAGTACTGGAAGGCAACTGCCTTCAAAATCCTGAGAGCAGGATATTACTGGCCTACCCTTTTTTCATATGTATATCATCAGGTTAGATCGTGTGTGGAATGTCAGAAATTTGCAGGTAAGTAGAAGCTTCAGTCCTTACCTCTAAAACCTATTTCTGTGAATGGTCCATTTCAGCAGTGGGGACTAGAATTTATTGGTGAAATTTATCCTCCCTCTAGTGGACAACATAAATGGATCCTGACTGCTACTGATTTTTTCACAAAATGGGTGGAAGCAGTTCCAACAAGGAGAGCAACAGAACATGTTATAATTACTTTCCTTCAAGAAAACATTCTAAGTAGGTTTGGATGCCCTAGAAAATTAGTCACTGATAATGCTCCTGCTTTCAAATAAAAAAAGATGGTGAATTTTTGTCAAGAAAACAACATTAGCCTTAAACAGTCCACACCATACTATCCACAAGGAAATGGATTAGCAGAATCTAGCAATAAAAACATTGTAAACAGTATCAAGAAAATGTTGTTTGAAAACAAACGAAGTTGGGACACCAAACTAAAATTTGCTCGTTGGGCTGATAGAGTAACAATTAAAAAGTCAATTGGGACATCCTCTTTCCAATTGTTTTATGGGATTGATGCTGTTTTCCCTGTTCAATTAGTGACCCCAGTCATTAAGTTTATGCAGGAAATTGAAGAAGAGCGAGATGATATCATGAGAAGAATGTTCTAGATAGTGCAGTTGCAGCAGGAGAGGGAAGCCATCAAGGAAATAGCTGAGAAACATCAAAGAAGAATGAAAGACATCTTTGATAAAAAAGTTAAAAAAGATATGTTTACAGTTGGTGATCTGGTGCTCAGATGGGATGCAAGAAAAGATGAAAAAGGTAAGCATGGGAAGTTTGAAAACTTATGGATAGGGCCTTTTTCAATCATAAATATCCTTGGAAATAATACTTTTGTCTTACAAAATCTGAAAGGTGAAGAGATTGTCGGTCCAGTCAATGGACGCTTCTTAAAGCATTTTTACACATATTGAAAGACAAAGTGTTATTGTACATAGTCATTGTATATATCATTGTACTTCAAATAAGACTCCAGCCCAATAAGACAAAAGTGACCTTAGCAGAATTTTGAAGGAACTGGTCAGCAGGTTCTCAAAGTTTCTCACGAAAACTTTGTCCCTAGACGGAGCCAGATGTTATCTCTAAGGTTGTTTCACCTGTTTATTTTAAAATTTTTAATTTTGATTTGTTTTTATTGTTTTAATTTTTCTTTGTTTTTTACCTTATGATTGATTGATCACCATTAGGGTTTCTTTTATTACCTAGAATCATCAAAATTTTCATTCAATAGTCATAAGCCTATGTATGTGCAAGAGATTGTATGCTATATGGTGAATTGTTATAGCTGGCAGCATTCATCCAAACTAGCAGCATTTTACTCATTGATAGTAGAATGTCAAAATGGCATTTCATGGAAAATTTTATTGCTTATTAATACCATGGAATGCAAAGGGATAATAAAATTTGGTCATATTCATAAATTTGGCATTCGATATGGATATGTTTTAAATCCATCCCTGTCCATGAAATGATGAGTTGTATGGTGTAATTTATGAAATGGTACACCTGTTGTCATTTTGAAATTTGAACAACACATGTAATGAGTGCTAGTACTGGCCGTGGAAAAATTGAATTAACTCATTATTTTCCTAAAAATCTATCTCATTACATTGCTTGTTAACTGGAGAGGGACGTGCAGATGCTTGTTTGTATACTGTACGGTTTCATTGATCGCAAGCAGCAGTCGGGTTTCAAGAAGCTAGGGTTTATTTTCAAACTCTATGGTTTTTTGTTTCAAGGGTTCGATTACAGTGTATATACTTCCCTGCATTTCAGAGTACGCAGCTACAACACAGATTTTCCTGTTCGGGGCAGTATAGGGTGAAGGCCTCTTTGATTTGCATTACTAACAGAGGCTTAAGGAGGCTCAGGGGTAAGACTTACGAGCCTTTTTGGTTCTATTTTTACTGTCATATTCATTTAGTCAAGCCTGTAAATCAATCAAATTAGAACCAGCACAGGCATAGGTGCATTATTGATAGGCCAAGGCTAGCTTGGAGTGAAGACCATCCACAGAGGGTTGTCAATGTCAAATGCACTAGACGAGGATGAGCCGGAGGTTATAGTAAAGAGAAAGCTTGGAGGGTTCATATGCCGGCTAGAACCAAACAACACAGACTGGATAAAGCAATTTCCCAGGTCTTCCAAGCTAATGAAAAAGTCTGGATGGTTTAAATTTTGTGAAAAACTGCAAGGTTACCATTCACAAATGACCATGTTTTTTATTGAAAATTACAAAGATGAAAGGGTTCAGTTGCAAAGCCTAACAGTTAGGGTCAATGAGGACTCTGTTGCTGAGGCCATAGGCGTTCCTGCACAGGGTGAAAAATGTTTTAAACAGCAAGATTTTAAAGGAGACTTCAGTGAATTCTTAATCCCAGGATGTGAAAAGCTTGTTTGGAAAAATGGGGTGCATGTTTGTAAAATGAAACCAGGTTGGAAGATCCCTCTGGAGATGATGAAAAATTACATCACATGTGATGGCAGATATGATAGAATACTAAAATTCCATCTAAAATTGTTAATGCATATTAATGGAAATACACAGGTAAATCTCCCGTTTTACTTACTAAAAAGTCTCCAAACGATGATAGCCAGGGTTCAAAGTCATCCTCAGCATACAGCTCGCTCTGTTTATCACCAAGGTTTGATCAAATTATTGATTTTAACTCAGTTACAGAGGGAGAAAAGAACATGGGAATCCCTGCTAGTAGAGCTAGGGTTTAGGGACAACCCTAAGGAGAAAGGCAAAAGAATGTTGGATGATGTTAACCAGCAAGCAACAAGTCCTAAAAAGACAGTTCAAGAGGTTGAGAATGAAGAAAAGAATGCTGCTGATAAAACCATCCAAGAAATCGTGTGCCCTGAAATAGCCTGCACAAATGAAAACCTAGAGAAACTCAGTAATATGCTAAAAAGCATAGCTTCAAAAAATAAGATTTGTAAATAGTTATGCAAAGTAGAGAAGCCAAGAACCAGACTGAGGAAGAAGATGCAGATTGAGGAAAGAACAACAGAGGAAGATGACATGGATGTTGCAGTAATAGAAGATGCTAGTAGTGAGGGAACAGTACATACAGCAAGGGACCAGTACTGTGAAGATATGGAAAATTTTATTGATATGCAGGGTGTAGCAGGCTCCATACCAGCAGTGTTTTGCACAGACAAGCAAGACAATATTGATGATGGTTCAGCATCAAAAGGTTTACAGGAAGGAGGCCACATAGGAGATGAAGATTTGGAAATATCCCCTGAATTAAGCCAATGTAAGAAGTCTTTGTAGACTTATCAAGAACAAACTAGATACCTGCAAGACATAAATGAAAAATTAATGGTGGCCAATAAAAGACTGTGTGAAGACCTGGAGGACAAAGAGGCAGAATACCAAAAGCTGCTGAGGGTTTCCAAAGATGTTCTAAAGGAGAAACGAGTCATTCAGAAACAACTGGAACAAGTCAAATCTCAAATCAAGGAGGACAATAAGGATGTTGGATTCTCCAGACTACAGAGGCGTTTACAGGTTCTGAATGACCTAGCTACACTAGCAGAGGCTTCTAGAATCCTTTAGAAGTTAAATTGTTTTTTTTCTTTTTGAACTTATGTTGTTATTTGACACATGTATTACACTTGTACTTTATTACTTTTTAAAAGGGATTGAATTCCCTGTTTTGGTGGAGGTTCGTTCCTTAGATATAGGATCTTATGATTAGTTTAGAAAAGACATTATTTTGTATTTAAGGAGCTCTCGAGGAGAGACTATAGGTTGGTATTTTTGGAGTTATGTATGCCCAGCTTTGAGCACTGTCTGTGTAGCATAAACACTCTACAGCTTCAGTAACAGGTTCTATTTTGAATGAACATGATGATGATTTGCCTATGTGTTTTATGAATTTTTTTACACATATGGTCCATTAAATCCCATTGCACTAATTCTTATTGTGAAATACAATTATCCTTATATTTTCTAGAAACAGAGGAAATTTCACTTCTTGAATTTATGATCATAGTAACCTTGATATTGAACTTTGTGTTTGATTTTATGTTATGCAGCTCCTGTTTGATTCTCTTGTAGCTTTGATTGACCTACCAGCCTACTTCTTCAATAATTTTTTGACTTTCTTATAGATCTTATATTATACCAGCATATATCATTTATAATTGTGTGATCTGTACAAACAGCCTTGATTTCATACCAGCTTAGTTCTTCAATGATTGTTTGATTTTATTTACGGTTTTCATTATTATACCAGCCTATTTCATTGATAGTTGTGTGACTTTTCCAATAGCTTTAATTGTATATTAGTTTGATTCTTGGTTTGATTTCATTGATTTGTACATTTGAGAACAAGATTTCCTTAAGCTTGAACCCCTGTAGTCTAGGTTCAACTTTAGGGATAACAGAACCAATACCCTGTAAAAATATCAATGGTGCAATAATGTAGCTAAAGTTGAGCACGTGAGACACAACCAACCCAAAAGGGACTAAGGGCTCCTTTCAATTGGTGCAAGGAAATCATCAATGAGGTGGATGAAACCAAGATATAGGTACCTATGGGTCTATCCTATGGAATAAATGTGTTGACAGAGGGAGACCTACAACTACCAAGGAAATGAGGTTTAGTTGATAGAGGCATGAGGGGGACAACCAAAGATATGGAATAATAATGGGATTGAGACACTGAATGGAAAAATGGGAAAGGGAGTACAAGGGAATCAAACTTTCTTTGTTCAAAGTATAATGACAGGGATGACCTGGTAGAAGACGACACTAACTCATGGGGAGGGAATCATAACTGTGAAACCAGGGAGATGCCTGCAATGGGAGATACTTGGGGAAGGCTCTGGACAAGTGATATCCAAGGGATCCAAGGGAGACTCATCACAGAGTAATATGAACAAAGGTGACCCAATGGGGGAAAGTTTCCATAATCTGAGACTATATATGCAATATACATGGGAACCAAAAGGAACAGTTTGGGCCTTCTTCATAGTTTAAGGAGCACAAAGAAGGGATATAAGCATGCTCAATATGATACTGTCTCATGGATTTTTGTCGAGCCCAAGACGATAAATTATTGATGGGTTTTTCATGTTTATATAGTCTGAAAAAATGACGAAGACCACAATGGGCATAATTTTCATAAATTAGTATCCTAAGACATAAAAAAGTATAAAAATGTAAAAAGGATAACTTTCTCTGCCGAAAGGGTAAAATAGACTTCTTTTTCGTAGCTAGTTCAACTAGGCCAACAAAGGATAAACCTATATGGATTGACAGATCATTCAAATGCTTTTATGAGCATGAACGAAAAAAAGTTTTCTCAGCAATATTTTATTTATGAGAGGGATGGAAAAGAGCTTAACTACAACCCATAAGTGAGCTTTTTCGTAAAGACATACAATCCCAATGTCCAAAAAAGTATAAAATGATACAAAAAGGAATGTTCCTATCCGGAAGGTCCTAGGGTGGTCCTTTTCTTTAATTAGTCTACATAGCCCAAAAAATGGATAACAATACCACATAGATGGCCTTTCAAATACTTTAACAATAATGAAAGGAATAAAGCTTGCTCGACAATATTTTCATTCTTTAAGAAGTGAGAAAAGAGATTACAAAAACTCCATAATGGTCAATCAAGCAAGGATGAAGTGCTCTATGTACCAGAAGAGGTGATGTTGGGATCATGGATGTCGGGGAGAAAACATAACAGTGGAACACTCATGGGTCCTCCTTGCGGGATAGTGAATGGTGGTAAAATTTTTAAATAGTTTGCAGTATGGATGGAGCAGAGGGCTTGTGAACATGCCTATACAGAAGGGGTTCAACTTTCCTAGTGGTACACGAATCGAGGTAACTCTAGGAATTTTTCCATAAAAATATAGGGAGAGAATGATATCATGTGAGTCCCATAGGTAGAAAAAGCACAAAAAACTGATCATGTTGGTGCAAATGGCATGAAAAACAGACGTCGGATGACTCTGTGGTGCACAAAAGAAGAAGTTGACCAAATCAAGGTTGAAACTCCAAAGAGGAGTGTTAATGGATGACTTGTGTGCACAAAATTGGTATGCCACAACATATGTGCATGTGTCATAGATACTTGTGTGTGACATTAAGAGTTTGAAGAATCATGTACTGACATCGATGGTGCTGTAGATTCTGGAATCGAAATGTCCACACAAGATCTAGCGCAGCAAATTAATGATGGTCAAGAGTGTGTTGAGGGAAACTTACTATGGGTAGGCCCAGATGTACCTGAATTTTTTTTGACATGGGATGAACCAGGATATCCTGGAAGATGGGGATTTCTTTTTCCCATCCTTTTTGTGCTTGTTCTTTTTTGAGCGGTTACCGACACTACGATCGCATCGGGTGGTATGTGAATGGGGGAAACACGAGCCTTGTATGAGGAGGTGGTGTGAGATGATGATTCGGGAGGGAGGATTTCCAATAGGTCATTTATTCAACTGGGAGCTATTTTATCTGTTGTAATATCTTCCTATCCTCGTTGAGGATTATCCATATGTATGCATGGACTACCGGGGAGATCCAAATATTCCTCAACCTCCTAGACAGGTATGGGGAATAGATGGTATTTATACATGACTCTTTGTGGTTTCAATCATATATTTTGGTTTACTAGCATAAATGTTATTGATGTTGATGACATACAATGGGCATGTGCATATGTGAGACAACATCCTACAACAGGATACCAATAATGTAGGGGCAAGGTGGAGGGTTAGATACACCTTCTCACGTGTAGAGGAGGTGATAGAGTGATACTTTAGATTCACTGTGGCTAGACGTGGAAAGGATACTGGAGGGAGTCACTGATGATAGATGGTAGTATCTAGACAATGGATTGATCACCACATGTTACCAAGCTCTGTGTGAGTGGATCGCTCTGATGAGGAGGATCACAATGGGTGCTAAGTATGTTAGAGCAATGACACAAGGAGATGTGCTAATGTCGGAGGAGAGCTTGGATGAGGAGGAGGATATTGACGAGGAGAAAGAGTCAGAGGTCTCAGACTCATATTAGAAACATGTGGTGCTCCACTCCAATGCATTTGATCATGGGGAATTTCGTATTATATGTATGATAGGATGAGAAAGCCTACGAGGCTTCTCTTTTTTGTACTTGTTTGGAGAGACCAAACTGTTTATGATATTATGATATGGATGCACGTGGATGCACATTTATTTTTTTATTTTTTGTGTTTTATGAGTCTCGTGTTGTGATGATGACTATGCCTATATAATATGTATAACATCTGTATGCATGCCTATATGATGATGCATGATGTATTTTATTTCCTATATGCGGGGATTGATGTGCCACTCTAGAACGTCATTAGCCATTTGATCTACTACACTATTGATACTTCTGGGAACATGCATGAATGAAATGGATTCAAAATGTCTAACCAATTGTCTAGTGCACAGGAAATTTCTAAAGAGATAGGTATCTTGTACCTGGTAGAAGTTATTCAACTAGGAGACAAGCAACTGGGAGTTTAGGAAGACATCAAGGTGACGAATACCCAAGTGAAGGGCAGCGGTAAGGATACCAGTGACACCGTTGTACTCAACTTGGTTGTTGGTAGCAACACCAACACACATTTCGTCGATATGGATCAACTCATGTGTCGGGGAATAAATGACCCATGCAGTAGAGGCGAGATTAGGAGACCATCTAGTTGCGCCATCAACGAAACCAACATAGGAGGGTGAAATAGGATCCATATGAACCAACCAAGGAAACAAAATATGAGACTTGTGGTAAAAATTATGCAAAACAAGAAAGAAAAACTATGATACAAGGGTATTCAGGATGGTTGGCTTAGGCATAAAATATCTTTAGGTAGATCCAATTAAAGGGATTCTTCAAGAGGCCACCTTCGAATTCAATGAGGAGGTATGTCCAATTGTCGAGACAAGGATGGACGACATAAGGGCCCTACCACATGGATTTAAAATTCCCTTTTCCAGTATTATCATTGGCTTGGTTGTAGATGAGGACAAGGTCCCAGTTGTTAAAGGTGTGTCGGTGGACATGGGAGTCATAATGGGACTTCAACTGGGTTTTAGGTGCTTCGATCATTTGGAGAGTTGTTTGATGGTCCTCACAGGTTTTCTCAAGCATAAGTAGGATTGTTTCCAATAGTGAAGTATTAGGTAGAAGCTCGATGACAAGGTAGAGTGAGGAAATATGGCATTCAATGGGAAGAAATGACTCCACACCATGGACTAAATGGAATGGGGTAAGATCGGTGGCAGTTTTGGTAGATGTCTGATAGGCCCAAAGGGTAGAAAAGAGAAAATGATGCCAGGTGGTATTGTATTTATCCACCATTCGTAGGATCATTTTTTTAAGGATCTTGTTGACAAACTCAACTTGGCCATTTCTTTGAGGATAATAAGCATAGGAGTACTGGTGTTCAAATTTCAACATAGCAAAGATATTTGTTCAAATATCGATTTCAAAGTGAGGACCGTGGACTGAGACTAGTTGGAGGGGTCACCAAAACAAGTGATAATATGGTTGAAAAAGAAGCATGCCATAGTGTTGGATTTTTTCCCTCCTCTAAGGGTCCTGACCCATGTTCAGTTCCTTCTGCTCAATGTAAAAAAGCACCAAGATATTGTCTTGACTTAGAAAATCTCATTCAGTATCACTTGTGATACAAATGTAGTCTCACCCAAGATATCTTAGTTTAGGATGGGTAACTTCCAGAACCACGTTTCCGCAGTTGGGTGGAAGCGAGTTTCTGGTACCTTGGACTCTTACCAAGGATCTCAATAAAGTGTATGGGTGGATTATTCACTTATGTTATGAAAAGTTAGACTATGACCTGTTGTTCTAAGAAACCTATTATAACAACATGTTGCTGCTGCAACTATCCCCAATTTTTTTTTACATTTTTTAGGATCCCCTTTAAAATCTTAGTTTTGCTTCTTAGGCTTAGAGTTTGAAATCCTGCATTTATGGTTTGTTTCTATCATGGAAACATTTACGGAGATTCATTTTTACTAAGGCATAAATGTGCTTCTAACCGACTATGGCAGATGGTTTGTTAAGTTCTGAGCTGCTACAATGGAGATATTATTTTGTTTCAAGCCGCATCGATGGGTGACTTTTGGTTTGAATATTAGAAAGGTTTTCGGTTTTTTTTATCCCTCTGCGGCGGATGGTTCTAGTTTTTTGAGCTGCTACGATGGAAAGCTTATCAACTTTGTGCCGCAACATTGGGTGCAGTTTTAACTTAATATCGGATATCCTTCCGATTTATTTTTCCGCTATGACGGATGGGTTTTAGGTTTGATATCGGAAAGGATTCCATTCATTTTGACCCCGCAACGACAAAGGGTTTCCAATGGTTGAACCGCTATGGTGGCTAACCTTTATCTTTGCCTTTCGCTTAATTTGTTGAGAGTCTGGCCGTAACGGTGAGCGAATTATTTTCCTTGAGTCGTTGCAATGGAATTTTTCCCTAAAGTGTTATCTGGTCTCTCTGTCCGCTGCATCAGAAGTTCCCTTGGGTCTGAGCCATAGCAGCGGGTGGGATATTGTATTGAGGATCAGAGCTTCTTCTGATTTTCTGCACCTGCTTCATCGAATGAGCTTTGGTTACTCTGCCACAACGGTGGGGGGTGGTTTTCATCGATCATACGAATCTCACCACGCCTGCTTCGGTGGAAGAATTTTTGTTGATGAGCCGCTACGGCGGTATCCTTTCTGGATTGGTGCTCGATACCCTTTGACTGCCGGCGCTGCAACGTAAGTTGGGCACATTGTTGAGTCTTAAGCTAGTGTTGCATTTGTGTTGGGAGGTATCAAGTTGCCGTTGTCAGGGCTCATTGCATATTGACTCATCGTTCACTGCCCGATGCGATGTGTTTGGTGACAATGGTGTTTGGCCGTGCATGTGAATTTTATGGTTTACCTACCACTTTTAAAGGTTTTTCACCAAGAATTGTCTATTTATAGCCGGGGAATGGTATTTTTACTATCGCTTTTCACAGTGAAAGGTTGAAAGTGTTATCACAATTTTATCCTGTCCTAGAGCTCGTGCGATTGGTGGATATTTCTAGTGGAACTTACGTGGCACGTCCTTACTGAGTACCTTCGACTGCACGTCCACTACCAGGTAGTTTTTTCATCATTCCAAGTTGGTTTGACAAGTTAAATATGTTTTTTTTTTAGCTGTCATTATTATTTCTCCTGAGAAGGGTTGGGTAGGTTTGATTGTGAGTTTAAAAAGGGGGTTTTTCCCTTTCATTTTAAGATTCTCCATTTCCTTTTAGAGTCGGAGCTTTCCCTCGCTTCCATACTTGCACTGAGTTTTTAACACGTTTGACCGTAGAATTTTTACCCATAGTCTGTCAGGTTATGATTATTATCCAGGGTGCCCGAGCTTTTCATTGGTATGGAGCAGACTGGGTGCTTGCCTTCGAGCATTTTTAGGGTTTACAGTCTCCTCATCTCAGGAAGACCCTACAGGATTCGATGCTATATCTTTTGGTCGTGAGATGTTAAGCCCAGAGATGTGAACCTAGGGCATCACCACCCTGAGTGTCGAAGTGTGGGTTTTTGGTCAGTGAACCTTCCAGGGTCTTTGTGTCGAAGTGTGCATTTTATTTTCTAGAGTGCAGAGGCTGAGGTTTGCCTATGTCCAGAGGTTTTATTTCCAAAATTTGACCCACTGACCTACATTGTTTCTCTTGACCTAATGGCCAAGGATATAAGGGAAATGCAAAACATTGATGATTGTTTTGGACAGATTGCTTAGCATATCATATCCAGTTTGTTCTATTCTCTCATTCAAATGCATAGGTTTGTTTAATGATGTAAATGCTAAAAATTGCTCTGGTTTGTTTTGCAGTCAACGCTCGCACCCAACAATATGACGAAGAGAGGTAAAAAGAAAGCTAATATTGCCGATTATGACTCAGATGTAGAGGTTGCACCTGTACCAAGGGTAGGAGAAAAGATATTTTCCAAGATTGACTTAAGTTCTGGTTACCATTAGGTAAGAATCAAGGATGAAGACATTCATAAGACAACTGTTAGAACAAGGAATGGACATTATGAGTTTGTAGTGGTACCATTTGGTCTCACAAATGCACCAGCAACATTTATGTGATCATTTATGAGGATACAAAGGCAATCAGTGTAGCTGACCCTGATTTCAAATGGGGGCATATTTACCACTTGCTGGTAGAAAAGAAAGTTCTAGAAGTGGGGTTGGAAGACCTGGCCCCATATGATAACGTGCTGAGATCCAAGATAACCAAGGTAACCACTAGACCGGAAATCTTCCCCTATGCAGAAGTCATTGGATGGATTCTGCCTAGGATAGACACAACAGGGATGTTGATGAATGATGCAGAGAACAAAGGATTTGCATCCTTCGCACGCGCATTTTTATCAGTAGCATATAGCTTGCCTGAAAAGGAAATAGTGTGACAACAGAGTGGGTGAAGAGCTTGAAAGTCGATTATGCTGCCACAAATAAGATGATGATGGTTGATGGAAATACTTTTAGACACAAGCATTCTGGGGAGTACAAGACTACTCATCTAAAGACCCCATACAGATTAAGAATGTTGCTGTTGAACAAGATTTATGGCAGGGCTGATGGGAAGTTTTACAATTTTGGGTGGATCGCATTGATATACCATATAGCTATGAAAGGAATAGTCTTCAACTGGGCTAACATAATAGAAAAAAAAATGTCCACCTCTATCAAGGCAGCCCAAGAAGGTTTGCAGCTCAATAAGTATGAATTTTATATGCCCTTATTTTTAGTTCACTGCATACTTTACCGCCATCGGTTTGAAGGGATAAAGTGTACATGGAAGGGAGGGAAAGCCCCTATATATACAATTTACTAGATGTTGGGGTCTCACAAATATCATAATCACTATAAGATGATCTGTGAATAATTCTTGATGCACTTATACAAGCTGATTTTTCTAGGAGAATGTCCATGCCTATCGGAAGGAGCCTTGGAGTCTATTAAAGAATATGGGGATTACTTCTTCTCATAAGAAGGCATGTATTTGAGGATGTATGGGGGAATGAAAGTGCCCTCATTGCTACCAAAATACGTGACAGATTATACAGTTCACAAAGAAGATGTTAGACAACTTTTCCTAAATGGATTTGGAAGCCACTTGTTTGATCTAAAGAAGGTTGTGTTCCCACCATTACCCTACTATGTGGGTAGTTACAAGTTCACCAAGGTCAAGAATTCCCCTAAATTTGTCAATCAGCTGGAAAATTTCCATTTTGGTGAAAAGGACATTCGCCGGAATGATTCTCAAGGAAAGGTTGCACCGTATAAAGCAACACTAAAAATAAATTTCGAGTATGATGAATACGTGGAAAAAGAAGAAGAGATGTATAGGAACTGTAGCAGGGATTTCTCCTTGCTACAGGGGTAGGAATGGCTCCCTTCTATCTATAGGGTAGAAGGGTAGGTTCCTACTAGTGGGTAAATGTAGAAAATAAAAACGAAAACAGAAATGGACAGAAATTGTAAACTAAACTAAGAATAGAAAGAAGAGAAGAAATGGTGAACCCGTCTGCAAACAAGGGTTAGGGTTCCACTTCATAAGACCTACAAACAAATCCTAAGCTACAATAGATTAAAATACCTGCAAATCAATGTTAAACATAAAACCTGCAAATGGAAACAATGGTTAGAAAGCAAATAAAACTAAGAAGCAAAGAAATAAAACATGAAAGACACGTTATACCTTCTCTAGTGGAAATGGGCCACCATGCCCTAGCTTGTGGAAGCACCTCTCTTGGATGGGGGGAGCAATGGCTCAATGGAGATGGAGGAGAGGGAGTGGGTGGCTTGAGAGGCAAAGGTGTCTCAAGGCATCCACGGGCAGCATAACAGTATGCAAGGGAGAAGTTGTTTGAGAGTGACCCCCCACCCTCCTTTTATAGCTTTTTCAAGGGGTTTTAGGGTTTTAAGCCCTTGGTCAGGGATTTAGCCCCTTTTTTGGGCTTTTAGCCCCTTTCGCCCTAAATTTAGCTCCTTTTAGGTTTTTAGCCCCTTTTTGGGGGTTTTAGCTCCTAGGAGATTATTTTGGGATCCTTTTTGGGGTTTTTAATCCCTTTTCTTCATCCTTTAGCTATTTTGAGGGTGTGGGGGTCTAATGGAGTGATATGAGGGTCGTGAGATGGTGCCCTTGGGTGGTGTAGGCCATTGAGAGCTAAGTGGGGGATTTTTGGGTTAACAGATTGTCCCTTGATGTGTGAGGGCGAGATCTCAACATATGGCCGACGGACATCATAGGATTTGCTACGTAGAGGTGGTGCTTCCGGGGTTGGGGCATGGTGGCTTTTGGTTTTTGTATTAATATGGTTCCCATCAATGGGTGAGATACAAATAATGCGTGACATGTATATGGATGAGGTGGGAATCCCCATGCTCGTGACAATGTCAAAAGAATAATTTGATCTATGCTCTAAAATACAAGAGACAATAATATACAACTGATGTTACAATAATGGTTGCCTCCATGTGAGACTGAATACAATGATGATCTGGTACATTGAACCCATGGCATTCTCATGGAATGCTATATCTTCATGACTGATAGTCTACTAGATCTAGAATGGTACATAGCTGTGTGGAATCACTAATTGAGAGTCAAAGTCTCTATGGTACAAGTATGCTGCATCAATCATAAAGGTATATCGAAGCACTGATGGGGCTTCTGAACACTGTCTCCAATGCAACCCGTAAATCACAAGGGACATAACATATTTAGGTCCCTCGAGTGGACTCACCAATGTACTAGATTTAGGTGAAATCCAGGGTCTTTGACCAAATATTGTAGAGACAAAACCCTGTACGAATATCAACGATGCGATGATGTAGTTGAAGTCGAGCACGTGAGAAACACCCATCCCGAGAGGCACTAAGGAATCCTCTCAAGTAGTCCAAGGAACTCATCAATGAGGTTAATGAAACCAAGATATAGGGACCTCTGGGTCTATCCTCTACAATATGTGTGTTGGCATCGAGAGAGGGAGACCTACCCCTAGCCAAGGCAATGATGTTTCCTTGACCAGGAGCGCGAGGGAGATAACTGGAAGGTGTGAAGCAATCTGTGGAATGACTCACTGAATGGGAATGGGGGGGAAGGGAAAGATTTGAACAGGGGTAGGGGGAGGGAGACTCAAACTTCCTTTGTTTAGAGTGTGACGGCAGGACAAACTAGGTAGCAAATGAAACTGACTCATGGGAATGGGATCATAGCTGAAATACCGGGGATATCACTGTAGATGGGAAATACTTGGAGGAGGTAGACACTTTTGATACAGATGGGATCCAAGGAAGACACATTGTAGAGTACTCTGAAAAAAGGAGACCCAATGGGAGAATGCTGCCAAACTATTTTCTATGGGGTGGTCTAGGGATACCATTATGGTACGATCTCGTGGATTTTTGGCGAGCTCGAGAAGGTAAATGATCGATGGTGCTTTCAATTTTAGAGAGTCTGAAAGAATCAAGAAAACTCCAGTGGGGGATATTTTTCGTTGGTAGTCTCCTGTTCCCGAAAAAAGATAAAAGTATACATCAGAGAGCTCACCCATCCTGGAGGGGATGAGAGACTTCTTTACCGTTGGTAATCCAATCAGGTCGGAAAAGGTTAAAGCTATATTGACTAGACGGTCATTCAGATAATTTTACGAGCATGAATGAAACCAAGTTTGCTTGGAAATATTTTCTTGATGAGAAGGCTGGAAAAGAGCTTAACAACAACCCGTGGTGAGATTTTTCGTAAAGTGCGGCGCCTCTGCCCGAGAAAGCATAAAAGTATGCAGAGGGGAACGGTTTTGCTTTGAGTGTGCCAAGGGTGTCCTTTTCATTTTACTGGTCTACATGGTTCACAAAAGGAGGTAAACAAGGCGATGTAGACGCCCTTTCCTATACTTAAGCGAGCGAGAAAGGAAGCAGATGCACTCGACAATCTTTTCATTATTTTAAGGAGTCAGAAAAGAGATTAAACGAAACTCCAATATGGTCAACTAATTGCGGTGGCACAGGCGGTGCCCCATGTCGAGATGGTGGACAGAGGTCCAAAGGTCATCCGCATAGTATGGATGGAGCAGAAGGCTCTCAAACATACCAATACATGCATGGGATAGATCGCGGAAGAGGCTTGCGAGTCGGTGTGGCAGAGGAACGCAAATTGAGGTGGTGCTTGGACTGAGGTCAAGAGAGCGTGTGTGTGTGTTGTAGTGGATGGAGTTGACTACATGCGATGTAAGTACAAGTATGGGGGCACTTATATTCCAAATACATGCAAGAAAAATCAAGGGTTTTGTGGACGATGGTCTAGATGGCCGTGTAAGGTGCGGTGGAAAAGACAATTATAAATACAAAAATAAAAGTAAAATTACATTCCTTAATGGGAGGTGTCCTAAAAAATCGCATGAGTAGCGGTCAGGAAGTGTGATACAAGTACAGATCCATAGACACTTGCATCATCATGTCATGGCTCATAAATCGAGGTGACTGGTGGGAAATGGTCCCGAAATTGACTTGTTAAACATGAGACAATGGTCTCATAAGGAGATGGAAATTTGAGCCCAGAGGTGTGAGAGGTGTATCGAACTGGTTCTAGGTGACTTTGGATTAGAAGCTAATGGTGCTGCCCTTGACTTGTTGTAAAAACACGTTGAAAAAAAAAGGGAAAAAACTATGCTATAAGGGACTCATAGTGGTTATATCAGGCATAGACTATCTTGAGGTGGAGCCCATTGCACGGCTTCTTTAAGAGTCGACCATTTAAGTCAGCGAAGAGGTATGCCCCCTTGCTGAGACGAAGGCCATTGGCAAGGCAGGGTGATAGAATCTGGTCTTTTATGGGAAGAACCGATTCCACACTGTGGTTTAAAGGGAATGGGGTAAAACTGAAGGCGGTCTTACATATATCTCCGTCATCGCGTAAGTGGTGCCGGGATAGATCAGGTGGATCTTCCATAGCTGACGAGACAGAAGGGAAACTGGTGCTAGAGGTCATGTAAATGGTATTGGTTGTGGTTTCGAGTCTCTGTTGGAGGAAGAGGGGTAGGCCTAGAGATGGGAGGATTCTTTGATGGACCTATAGGTAGGTGCAACATCATCTCTATTGGCTGGACATGAGTCAACGGATCTTGGGGCCTCAAAGGTATGGTAGGTGGTTCAAGGTACCACACAGGATCTTCCAGTGTGAAATCCTGTAGATTGCGAGTTTCCAAGATAGAATTACTCATGATCTCAAATGGTAGGAAAATAAAAAGGAAAAGGAAAAGGAAAATGATCATGTTGATCGAGAATGAACCCCACTGTTTCCCTGGTAACTGAGGTTGAGGTTGCAACTGAGGTTGCGGTGGTGGCTGGGGAAACAACGAAAGAGAGAGTTTTGATGGACCATCAGTGATGGTGGAGACAAGAGGTTCTGTTGAACTAGACATCATGTAAATGGACATGGTTTCTGAAGAAGGAGGTGGTGGGTGAACTTCTTTGATCAAGGTGATCTCAGACTCAAGGGAATGTTGATGGAGGTTAGCTAGAGCCATTTGAAATTCGGGCAAGTCTTGGAAATGGTGGGAGAAATTTCCATACAAACCGTAGAGGGTGCAAGCATGGTTTTTTCTCAATGCCTTGTTTCTTACTACTAACGCGCTTGGAAGCTCAACGACGGGGAGGTTTTCGTTTGTATCCATGGCATCCAAACGTACGCGAATCATTGGGATCTCAGGGAAATTTTGAGTTGGATGGCCTTGTTTCTTACAGACAGTGCAAGGTGGGATTTCCCGAGGTTCTGTGGTGGCTTTGGCGTTCTTGCCCCTAGCCCTTTTCGGGTGGGGTGGTGCGGGTGCGGGTGCGGCTGTTGGATTTTTCAGAGTAGGTGGAGGGTGAGACTCAACCACGATGGGTTGTACCAGGGTTAAGACAACCTGGGGAATTGCTGGTTGAGCTAGTGGATCAAGGTACCACACCAGGATTCCCAATGTAAAGTTGGGTAGGCTTAAGGTGGCCATGACCGGCTTGCTCATGACACTAGGTGGGGGGAAGAGGAAGGGAATTGTATGGACTAGGGATGAGCCCAAATAACTCCCTGATGGTTGCATGTGGGGATGCGGTTGTGGTTGTGCCTGCTATTGGTGTTGCGGCTACGGATTATGTTGTGGTTGGGGTTGGGGTTGTGGCTGCGGTTGTTGTTTGGGTGCAACGGTGCTTGATGAGACCATGCACAAGTCCGCAGTTTCATTTTGTGTTGATGGTGGTGACACCAACAGGAAAGGAGCCGTCATGGAGGTATCAGTAAACAACATAGGGCCCACATTCAAAAATGGGGAGGCTGGTGTGTTTTCAACCATAGTGTTGGTTGTAGGGACGACATTAGTGTGTGTGGTCGCCCCTTGTGGCTCAATGGTGGTGATGGTAGGGATAACGTTGGAAGGTGCCGTTAACCCTTGCGGATCATGGTAGGTGAGCTGATCAACTATAACAATCTTCCCTTCGTGGGGGAACATCATGAGATGGAAGACAGTTGATGCGACAGCTCGCATGGCATACATGTAACTTCTCCCGAGGAGGAGATTGTAGTCTAGTTGAGCATTGAGAACTTCTATGTTGATCAACACTGTCTTCTCGACTAACGTGATGGGGACATCGGGGAGGATTCCTTGGGATTTTGTGGGATGTCCATCATAAGCCCACAGAGTTATGGAGGACGGTTACAGAATTGGTGATCCAAGTTTTTGCCAAACCAAGGTAGACATAACACACATGGATTCTCCCTCATCCACTATGCATTGATGCACAACCAAATTCTAGATGGACAACAGGATTTCGAAGGCGATGGTTGAGGGCATGTGTAGTTCCTCGTTCTCTGTGTCAAATGTGATCAACTTAGAGTCAAAGGGGTCTACTGCCCCTAGGGTGGCTAGTAAGGCTTTCCGCTGCATCGGACACGTTTTAAGTACCTCAAGAGTAGACATGGTGGTTTGCGTTTGGGCCAAATCATCCACAATGCTATAGCTGAGTGCAGCTCTAGCCGTGGCGTTATTGGCAATTCTGTGTATGGGAGGGCGTGAGAATGGGGGTAACTGAAGAGGTAGGTTGACCGCCTTAGACGTGGACGCTGCTGATGAGCCAGCAGGTTTGGTGGTGGTACCGTACTGATTTCGTCAGGTTTGCAAGTTGAAATCTTCAGTCGTCATGGCTAGCAAGTGGTGAACACCTATTTCAGCTATGGGAGGTGCCCCCGGAGTGTTGGGATTGGGTTGGGGAGGGGGAGCAGTTTCCACCAATCCTTGGACTGGTAGTGGGTTTTGAAGCACCATGGGGGGAGGTCCTTGTGGTGCTGGGTTGGGTTGGGCTTGATTTTCCGTGTTGGAAGCCTGTTGGGCCTCATTTTGAATGGCCTACTTAGCACGATCCATGAGGGGACACTCAAATGTGTAGTGCCAATAGACGTCACAGAGTGTGCACGGTTGGTTTGTGTGCAATGGGGCGTTGCGTCTTGGTGCATTCTGTCGTGGGGGGTATTGGGATGATTGGTTTGCCGTGACATTGTTGGGAGGGTTCGGTTGTTGACCGCCTCCCTGCGGTTGGTTATTTCCTTGGTTGCGGGGATGGTTATTTCGAGCTTACCCTTGTTGATTGTTGGGGGCAGGCTTGTTGGGACGGTTTTGTTGTGCGAACACTTGTCCCAACGGGGCGGGGGCTTGAACTGGTTGCACTGGTGGTGAGTAATAGATTTGTGGGGGTGGTGGTGCCACAAATGTGGGAATTTTCCCCACATACTACTGTGTTGGCCAAGCCATGGCCTGAGCCTGCTGCGGTGGTGTAGGTTGTGTGCAGGAAGTTGTTGCTCCGGACTGGGACATCATTCTTGCATAGTCTAGAGCTTGGTTTTGGTAAGAAGCATTAGCAGTGTTGCTTGGTTGTGATGGAACTATAGGTGGTGTCGGTCGATGTTGTGGCTATTGGGAGATAGATACTATGATTTCGTCCGCAGCATGGGATGCCCCCGGTGCATCACGGTAGGAGGTATTGGGACGGAGGGCGTCTGGAATGACGGTGTACAGGTATCCAAACTGAGCATAGATAAGGTCAAACTACTGGGCCTTCAGTATGGACTCTTCTTCGGATTAGGGATGTTCGGATGCTAAGTCCTTTGCTATGGGTGGGAGCAAGGTCTTAAGGAACCAATCCAAGAATATCCTATCGTCAAGTTGGATTTTACATAGGCTACAACATCACTGCCACTCATGGATATGGTCAGTGATATGAGTGGCAGTGTTCTGACGGTAGGATAGTAGGATCTCCACCCCTTCGTCATATCTGATAGGGAGTTGGAAATACTATAGGAACATGAAGGCTAGGAAGTTGAAGTCCAGGTATTTGGCCTGCCGTAGCTTAATGTACCATTTGGCCACAGCACCTGTAAGGGTGCGTTGGAATAGCCTCAACTTGATGGAATCATCTACGATGCTATTGGATGAGCACCCTAGATGGAATGTAATTATGTGGTTTTGGGGACATTCCCCTACTTTTCCTTCAAACTTGGGGATGTCTGATGGTAGCTTAGTTGGAATTGGAGGCCAAAAGTATTGATGGCGAATGGGGTCATTTGTTAATCTGGCCAAGTCAGGCAAGTTAGGATGAGCCATGAATGGAATATTTGACCCCAGGTTGATGTGGGATGGGACTGCGATGGTGGTGGGGTTTGCAGGTGCATAATGCATCTTCATAGCTAGGGGTGCTTGTGGTGGAACCATTGTGGATGGACCAATTCCCCCAATTGTTGTGGGTGGGATGGTATGAGTGGCGGGGACACTGCCCCCCTGTATGACAGTAGGGGAAATGTAAATGGACGGTCCACTGCCCCCCTGTGTGGTAGGAGGGGTAGTGTGTGTGGAAGGTCCACTGCACCTGTGTGCTGTCAGTGGGCCATCTTGGCTGTCACTATAGGTGGTAGCAGCTAATTGATGATAGTTTGCATGACTTTGCTTGGGCCACTTGCATAATTGTGGGTGATAGGTTGTGATGTGGACATGGGTCCGCTTGCTATGGTTATGCTGGAAAATGGATCCGGATTTGCACTAGACATGGGGCTTGATGGTGTAGTATGGAGGTCTGGTTTGGATTGGTATGGGTCTAAATTAGAATCAGAGGCTATGTGTCCTTTTGATGGTGTGGGATATCACTGAGAGTGGCTTCAACGGTGTCGATTGAGTGTTCCAAATGGTGGTGGTTCGCCTCGTAGGCTTGAGGAAGAGTGTGGAGGATCAATTGTGTTTTTATGTATGAAACTGGTGGGAATGATGTTTGTACCCTGGTTTCAGTGGCTTCCTATTGGCTGTAGGTGGTCACTCGACCACCAAGATCACCAGAAGACAGCGCTTGGCTTGTTCCTCACAGGCGTTTCTACTCAATCGGAATGGGTTGTTGCCCGTTTCACTTGGAAATTCCTCTCAGCGACCAACTACTTTGGGGTTCCTATGGTACTCCTCACAATGAGTTTCTGGGAAAATCCCAAGTACTTCCCATAGTTGAAGCAATCAGGGACTTATGTCCTCAAAGACTACAGAGTTGTTTGTACTTAGTGTAAATTGGTAAATTTTAAGGCTCACTCAGCGTCATGAACTTAGTTGGGTTGATTAGTTGGTATGGTGTATTTGTTTGTTTGTTTTTCTGGTATTTGGTTGCTGCAAATGGTTTATGAATTCATCATGGTAGATTTCATGTCATTGTGTATGCAAGCATTGAATAATAAGAAATTGTGAACAAATACAGTTATTAACCCTAAATGTTTAATGGCCTAACTAGATGTCTACCTCATACTGATATTCCTCTTCAACCAAGAGATGGTGCTGGGATCTCAACACAATGGGACTAAGCCCATCCGTAGATCCTCAGGTCACCTCCCGGATGCAAGGTTGGTCACCAGGGAGGACGCTTAGTGCCACAAAAAGCCCTCCTTCTCTACCCTCTATACCTTCCAGGTCATCCAGTTTTAATGGTTTGGAACAATATAGTGGAGTGCCTAGATCTATACGAGCTTGCCTTCGTCGCATACCAGAATACCCCGAAGGGTGATGACTAGGTAGAGGAGGAAGGGGAAGCAAGAAAGTTAATTTTAGGTTGATTTTAGTTAGGCTAGGTTCATTTGATTAAGCCATTGACATTTACTTGGCATTTACACATTGTTTGTAAAAGAAATTGCATGAAATTGAAACAAAAACTGAAATGAACTTGCAGTACTGGAAAGAGGCAGCTGAGCCGCACTGAAAGTCCCTATGAATCTGAAATTTAACCTCTATTAAACTCAAATTGAAGTTCTGTTTGACAGGTCACACATTTCTGATCAAATCTGGTGAGGGGGCCACAAGATTTTTTCAGAAACAGGTGAGGGGGTCGCACAGAATGTAGAAACAATTGTGGAATGATTTTCTGGGTTGAAGTCACACTTATCAGGGGATTAAGTGTGCCCTGGGCGCACCTGCTTGCCCATTAAGTGTGCCCGCACCTCACTTTTGGCCCTGATAAGAGAACCTTGCTCTGGATTTGGGGTTTTTTGTGAGGAAGAGTCAGATCTGGCCGACAGTAACTTGTGCTGTGGCCAATCTGGCTCGGTTTTTCCTAGCAGAGGCTTTGGCAGTACTGAAAACAGAAAATAAACTGAATTTAAAGTGGATTTAACAGGAAATTTTTGAAAACTAGGGGAAAAAAATTAAAAAACTTGAAAATGAAAAATTTGGACCAGGGATCCTATGGGATCGACCTAGTATGGTCACCAGTTTTGTAGCATGGATTTCTCTTTACTACAAGGGCAAGAATGGATCCCTTTTGTCTATAGGGCAGAAGGGTAGGTTCCTGCTAGTGGGTCAATGAAGAAAATAAAAACAGAAACGAAAATGGATAGAAACTGTAAACTAAACTAAGAACAGAAAGTAGAGAAGCAATGGTGAACCCCTCTACAAACAAGGGTTAGGGTTCTGCTTCCTATGACCTGCAAACAAATCCTAAGCTATAATAGATTGAAATACCTGCAAAACAATGTTAAACATAAAACCTGCAAATGGAAACAATGGTTAGAAAGCAAAGAAAACTAAGAAGCAAAGAAATAAACATGAAAGACAAGCTATACCTTCTCTAGTGGAAATGGGCCACCATGCCCTAGCTTGTGGAAGCACCTCTCTTGGATGGTCGGAGCAATGGATCAATGGATATGGAGGAGAGGGAGTGGGTGGCTTGAGAGGCAAAGGTGTCTCAAGGCATCCACAGGCATCATAACAGTATGCAAGGGAGAAGTTGTTTGAGAGTGACCCCCCACCCTCCTTTTATAGCGTTTTCAAGGAGTTTTAGGGTTTTAAGCCCTTAGTCAAGGATTTAGCCCCCTTTTTGGGCTTTTAGCCCCTTCCTCCCTAACTTTAGCTCCTTTTAGGGTTTTATCCCCTTTTGGGGGGTTTTAGCTCCTAGGAGACTATTTTGGGCTCCTTTTTGGGGTTTTTAAGCCCTTTTCTTCATCCTTTAGCTACTTTGAGGGTGTGGGGGTCTAATCAAGTGATATGAGGGTCGTGAGATGGTGTCCCTGGGTGATGTAGGCCATTGAGAGCTGAGTGCGAGATTTTTGGGTTAACAAGAACATTTACATCTTGACCGCCTTGAACAAGAAGCTGAAACTGAAGACCATAGCAGTTGGGGATAAAGGAAGTGGAGGCAGTAGTCTAGAATCAAATATCCAGGAGGAGGAAGCTTCCAAGAGAGTAAAAGAAGAGACTGCTTGAAGAATGGTAGAAGGAGCCAGAAAGCTCTTAGTTGAAGAAAAGCAGCGAGAAAAGAAAGAATAAGCTAATAGGATTGAGAAAGAAGAAGAAACGAAAAAGAAAGAGAAGGCTATCCAAGAAAATATTGTTGTGTTAGAAAGGTCCATAGCTCAATAAGCTTTGAATATGGAACAATAAGTACAAGACCAAGAAGAGTTCACAGAAGAGAAAACCAAGGAAAGTCAGGACGATGTAGGCGGTGAGGATCAAGGATGGAGCCATGTTTGGAACGACCCTGAAGACCTTCCATCCACTTCCAAACATATACTTATAGGAGGGCATCTCCCTTTAGTTGAGTTGGATTTGGTTCCATTCACCCCATCAAAGAATTATGAGGTTGCATGCTTAGAAGATGTACAGTTCGATCCAAATAAGAATTCAATCGTATGGAGAACAGAGAAGACTCTGAGGATGGGAGACCAACCCCTAGTCACCACAGTGACAAAGAGAACAATAGTGAAAAATGTAGAATATAATCCGAAGAAATTGGCCTCCTTGGGCATTGCAAATGCATATGCAAATGCTCACAATATTGATAATCTCATAGAGACCCTTGAGCAATTTAAGGGTAAAATGGCTGAAATGAAAGAGGTCTTAAGGAAGGAAGAAAGAGTCTAGAGAGAATCTAAAAGAAAGTATGAAGATACTCTTTCAGACTATGAAAATATTCAACAAGAGTATCAAATTCTAGAAGAGGAGCGGGATACTTTGAAGTTGACAAACATGAACCTTGGAAGGGAGAAAAAGGAATTGGAAAGAAATATTGTAGAGATGGAAACACAGAAGTATACGGCTGATCATTGAGCAGAAAAATATGAAGCCCAAGTGGCGGGATTAGAATCTCAGAAGAGTTTTTTGGAGGTGTTGTTGAAGGAAGAAAATGAACAAAGGACAGATATAACACCTCTAACAAAGCATGCTCTTTTTCTTAGAAATAATATCTATTAGATGCAGGTTCAGATCGCGGGAGAAGTATTCAAAGTCAAACAAGTAGAGGATCTATTGCAGGAAATTTCAGCCATAACTACAGAGTTCAAAGACAAAACTAAAGACGTTGTAGAAGTCATTTAGGATGATTGAAATGGTTGGAAACAACCAAGGAGACTTTAGAAAGCACACCAGTCAAAACTCTAGACAAATTGTAGTTTGAGTATGAACTGATAGGTTTCAATAATAGAGCTGCTGAAAAAGTGATAGAGGAAGTCTAGAAGACAATAGATAAATCCTGGGATTTTTCTAAGAAAGTACTCACCACCTATAACAGATGTCAATCATCATCCAAGAGGTGGCTGGATGAGCTTCCACCTCATGAAGAACACTTGCAGCAATTACATGCGAGATTTTAGGAGGATGAGCTTGACATATAGTCGATAAAGAACTTAGATGAAAGGGTGATTAAAAATGTGTTTGCTCAAGATGCAGTTAGTAACTTCCTTTTATAGGATTAGTTTCGACTACTCCCAGCAAGGATGGCTAACAGAAGGGCTTAGGCTTCCAAGCATGAAGTCATGGTCAGATTTTTGGAGCCAGCCGAGTTTGAGATAATTGCATAAGATGCCAAGGCATGGAAGCAATTCATTGCTGAGTTGACTGGGCCCATTTAAGTGTTTTTTCTTTTTGACACACGGAAATATATTTGTAATAATTTTGTATTTATCTCTTAATTAGTGAATGCACTAAAAGACAAATCTTTTGTAATTGAATGTAAAGGAAGTCCAAGGCGCAGGAAAACCAAGAGTCTTTTTGAGATGTATAAATGTAAATGAAGTCGAATACACCAGGGACTTTTCTAGCTTTCTCATGTGAAA
Organism: Pseudotsuga menziesii; assembly: GCA_001517045.1. Classification (NCBI taxonomy): domain Eukaryota; kingdom Viridiplantae; phylum Streptophyta; class Pinopsida; order Pinales; family Pinaceae; genus Pseudotsuga; species Pseudotsuga menziesii. The sequence goes on from LPNX010099692.1 coordinate 1,180,328, forward strand.
TACTTATTGTAAGAGGAACTATTTCTAATTATAATAAAGAGGATCAAATTTTCTACTGGAGGAGCTGTTGAGTTTCAAATGCATGTTGTGTGGAAGGATAGATAGAACTATTTATGTGTTGGATGACTATGCAAATTTGTGAGACCATTCTAACTCTGAACTATTTCTTAGTCATGAATGACTTCATTTTCTTTGTTTTGAATCTTGTGCAACAAATGAGTAATGAATGTTTTATTAAACAATGAGCTATCTCTATGTTCATCTTTTTGCTATGTTCCATGTATTCTGAATTATATTAGTTATATGCAAAAATTATGTGTGCATAAAATACAGTACATTACTCATACAAATAATCATCTTGCTCCCTAGGGATAGGTTAATTAGAATTAGATTAGTTTAGTTTACCTATTATTTGCTTCCTATGATTTATGAACAAAGGAGATAAGACGGGAGGTAAGAACCTACGCATCACATTGTGAACCCTTTGCTTCCTGATCATCTGCATTTAATTTAGGCACTTTCATATCATTTATAAAACATAAAAAGAACTCACATAAATGGTGGACTGGGCCGCAACCGGTAAAACAGATTTAAACCATTACTTAACTCTACGGTAGCCAGATGGTAAGTCAGATAGATTCCACATATCGAACAATAAACGAGATAATTGGGAGTGGTTATTGGGGAGAATCCCTACTGTCGGTACCTGGGATTTTCCAGGCCTCAACACAATAATGTTTATGTAGTATGATTGTATTGAACTTATATTATGCGACTGATATACATTTATTCATTCATAACCAAAACTATAATGATCCATTCGATACAACAACTACACAGATAACTCAAACACATGCATCATTCACATATATACACAATATATAACATGGAAACCCATTCAGGAAAAAACCACAAATGTGCTCTTCATCTGGCTTGTGGAAATATAAGCACCTTTTTCCTGTGCACTAAGGTGCATACTCTGTTATATATCTTATTCTCTATTTCTACATACTCTTCTCTCTTCTCATGCTCCTTTATCCTCTCTCTATGCTCTTTTCAGGGATGATTTTAAGGGCAAATTTTAGCCCAATGGCGAATTTTAAGGGTTACCCAAAAAAAAGTGGGTGAATTTTTATATTAAAATGTTTTTATTTTATTTAATAAATTCACCGATTGTTTATTTTATATATAGGTTCCCCAAGGTAAATCGCATTCATCTCGAAAGAGGGAAAAACTGGAAAATGAATATTAGCCCACGAAAATATTGTTTTTTTCCCACATTTGCCCGAATTTTTCCGATTGGAAGGAGATATTTGCCCAAATTCGCCCAATTGTTTCCAATTGGGAGGAGAAATGAAGATGGTTGGCCATATTTATGGATAATAGGTTGAAAAATTGGTATTTCACCCAGGATTTATGGATAATACGATTAAAATTTTGGTATTTCGCCGCAATTTATGAATATTTTGGTAAACTGGTCTTACTTTGACCTCGATTGGGGTAAACTGGACATAGTTCGTCCTGGATTTGGTTTTGTGGACAATTATTTAAGTAAAATGTGGAGATTTAATCAATTGGGGAAGTTTTTTTACTCGATTTGGTCCATATTTGAGCAAAACATGGATAAATTTAGTCAAGTGAGGACGTTTTTTTACCTATATAATGGTGCAAGAGTCAGGATCAACATCAATCTTGATTTCTATTGCAAATAGGTCTTTACAGTGGTTGAGTGGATTCGTGGAAAGCAATTTCACAAGGTTTCTTCTATCTGCAGGTTTTTTACAGGTTAGTTTCTTGAATCTTCTTTAAATTATTTCTTTTCTGGTTTATAGCAGAAGGTTGATCAACTGTACTGGGAGCAAGACTTTTGGGTTTTAATCCTTAGCCATCATTGCTGTGAGCACTCAACCTTGTTTCTATACCACAACTTGATGAGATTTTCCTCATTGGATATTATTCTTTGGCACTCTGTTGGTTTTATTCTGGGTGTAAGTTATAGTATTCAATAGCCATGGAGCTCATTAGTAATTATTTTCTAGGGCACATGGTACTGATTATAAGAGTAGCATAGATTTCTTCACTTTTCCTTCTATTTTTCTTGTTCCCACTATCCTTAAATATGCTAATCACTTCCATTCACTCAAAGTTATCCTCAAATCAGCTAATCACTTCCATTGAATTAAAGTTAGTGCTAATAGTAGTTGGTGTCCCTGGTGATTTGTTTCTTATTTAGGCAATGCTGGTTTCTGTGGCTTCTATCAAAGATCATGGATGCTTTCATTTTAAAGAGCTTAGTCATGCTTCAAAGATGACAAGACAAGGGGTTTAATCTTTTGTCTATTTGATGCATCAGCTATTTTTAGCTGTACTCATGTGGCGAGTTATTCTCAGGTAGTCTATAACAGGTTAAAGATCTATCTTAGTGTTTAGTCTCCAATTTTGTCAAAAAAATTGTTTATACATATCTACTTTTAAGATAACAAAGTTATAGTTTCAAAGAACATATTCTCTTTCCCTTTTCCATGCTTCCGTTTTGTTTGCATTAGAAAGTAAGTTGACCTAAACGAAGATACTTGTATCCTTCATTTTTTAGTAGTAGGTAGACATTGCGTTTCACCGAAAGGTGGAATGGTGAATCTACTATCTAATGTGGAGCCTTTCCTGCTGATTGGATTTGCAGATCAAAAGAGACATGTTTCATTTTTAGTGAACTCAATGCCCACTAGTTAAAACCGTCAAATCAATTTCCTTCACAAGATTGCACTGAAAGATTGGCATTGGTTGTAAATTTGCAATTCAAATCTAGCCAACTATTGTCATATTATCCCCTTATATTTTAGTTTGGGAAGTAGAAGAATTGACCTCAGGTTCGTCCAAAATCATTAATAGATAAATATATAACAAGTTTAGTAATTAATATCAATAATTAGTGCCAGTGAAACTGAAATTGGTAAACAATTTTATAAACATGATGAATATTTAAAAGTTAAGGTATTACAAGATTTTTGAAGTTTAGGATTTTAATACTGGTATCTTTTTTCGTGTGATCCAAGTGTGCATACTTTTGACAAAATATGATCGTCTTTATGTCTGTCTAGAGTGGGCAGGAATAGCAAGGTCCCATGATACAAGCACTATTACATTTCCAAATTGAACCTTTATGGACTTCCATCAAACACTTTGGGACTATATAGAAATGTTATTTCAGAGCTTGCAACAATAATTTTCAAAACATAGCAAGATTTCCCAAGTGCACTGTTTGATTTGTCCATTGTTTCCATAAATTTACTGAATACACAGGAATTAGACATCATTTTCCTTACAGACACATAATGGAACTGATTGTGCACTAGAAACTTGTAGTTGTGTCCCATTTCTGTTGAACACATTATTTGTGGAAATAAATTTCCAAGATGAGAGTGGGTGCAGCGGTGACTGCTTTCTCTTCCTCTTCTTGTTGGGCATGGAAGCCATAGCCCTTGCTCTAAGTTCTTCAATGTCCATAGTGCCAAAATTGACTTCTGCACTGAACTTATTCGACTTGGCAAGTAAAAAATGTAATTGGGGAGGTCAGACCCTCTCTTACTCTTACCGTCTGCTCTGCCCTACCCTATCCTCCCACCTCTGTCTTCGTTGGTCGTTTCTTTCATCTATTTACCAGTTGCCACGAGGTAAAAACATGAAGCTCCATGTCTTTGAAATTTCCCATGTTAACTACTTAATGTGTGGCAAGGGTGACACCGATTGATATTGGTTAATCCTTGGATCTTTCAATTTCTTCAAAATATGATATAAAGCCATAGGAATTGTTGAAAATTTTCCAATTTTTGTTTGATTTCTTTGTGAAAATATGATATTAAGCCATGAGAATTTCTAGTTTTTTTTTTCAATTTTTTTTGTTGAAAATGCATCATATAGTTCACTATAAGTCAATATAGATGTACATGATGCTTTTAAAATCCCCAACCGAAGAGTTGATACACAAAGACTTCTACATTTTTTATACATATAAATCTAGGGGTGGTTCTTAAAATCATCCCTGCCTGCGTGTGAAACCAATCATGGTTGTGGCTCTAATATGATGGAATGAGTGGAGGTATCATGCCCATAGTTCGAAACATGGGATATATGGGAAAGGAGTTGAGGTAACATTCCTACTCTGAGAACTTTTGTTGTGGGAGCATGCTTTCCTCATGGTTCTCATTCAGGAGCTGAGGGCATATGATTGCTCTACTGTGGGAGTTGACATGCCTCGTAGGACAAAGCAGTTGAAATTCCAAGCCTAGTTGAACCATGAAAATGGGCTATGGTCTTTGTTGGGAATTAGTTGACTAGAAAAGTTTCCTGAACTAGTATTGCAATGCTACCTATATTTCAAGAACCCTTAGTGCGAAAAATTTGAACTGCATTGTGATTTGCATAGTGCTAAGTGGGATAACCTACAGGTTGCTGCATGGCTGAATATTCCCTTTGTCAAAATATAATAGGCATATTAGTAACTGGTCACCCCGCTACTTATACATATCCCTGTTTTTTTTCTGTTGAGCCTTTGATTGTGCTTCCACACAGTTTGGGGGTCCTAAGAAAAGAATAATTTCATGGGCAAGGTTGGGTGGAAATCGGATGGTACTTTAAGAGTTGTCCAGGGAAGGAGTTGGATATATCAATTCATCCAATGGGGCTAGTTAACCAAGTGCAGGTATAATCTAAATTATATTTTCTTGTATATCAAACTAATTTTCGTAATTTTTTTGGTAAGTTGTTAATGAACTAATATGACAGACTGTTGGAAATGCCATGTGTATCTATGGTTGTTAAGTGGAAGCTTTGCTGGTATGAATGGCTATGGGATTTATTTTACCTTTGCTAAAATAAAAATGGCCATAAAATTGATGATTGAAAGAGCTGGAAAATTATAGTTCTAAATCTTGGTAAAAGAGGACTAGGGATGAGACCTATCACTATATCCTGTCTTTTCATTATTGTTTCTGGGAAAGATTTTCTAAAATTGTCAATGATATATGTTGGTTTAGTGCATGAAGCTTACAGATAAATTGTTGTGTTTTTATGATATTCTGGATTGAGTTACTCTATTTGCTTTTCTGGAGTTACGGAAGCAAATTAGAAATGTTAGTCTCAATATGTTTGTTATATGAAATCATACTTCCATGCTTAATTGGTGGATTTTCAATTTTCTAAACTAGTGTGATTGTGAGGAATTTATTTTCTTACAAAGTTATTCTCCTTGAAACCATGATTGCTGGTAGAGTTGGGCATATAACCTACTTAGAAAAAGACAAACTCTGTTTATGGCAATTGTGAAGACATTTAGTAGGTGCATTGATGTGGAATCAGTTTGCTACTGTAGTTTCTGGTAAGGGTTAAATTTCTATTTGTGAATACTGAAAACATGTATAGAGCTATTAACCGCTATTTGTGACTCAAACAAAATATAGATGTATATTGATGTAGCTTGAGATTAGTATATGACTGATACATGAGGTATGTTTTGACCATGGAATGCAAAATTCATGCCCAGCTTTCACTACATGTTTGAATAAACAACCACTGGGATTATATCGATGACATCAGCTTCTTTTGATGGAATTATAACTCAACGAAATCTCTTCTCCCTCTTGGTTGTGTGATTTCTGCTTATACCACGAATTTAATTGATGGGTATTGACTATGTTAATTTGATATGTAATTTGGCTCGTCTTAACTAATTGAAAATTTAAGCTCATCAATGGATGTTAGCAAGCCACCATATTGAAATGATGGAGACCTCACTAGAGGATGACATCTCCAACTATGTCGTCCTCTACCTGTCTGTGGGGTTTGCTATCTCATTGGGCACAATTTTGTATAAGCTGTGGCAGTTTGTAACATGCTCAAATAGAGCCAGCGATCTCACTCCACATAAGAAAAATCCTTTAATGGCAGATATTGTTTGTGTTGATTTTTTCTGGGTTGTTGGCCTACTGTTTGACAAAAATATTAACCATATATATCCCAATTTATTTATCTTAAATATGCAACTTGCAAGTTGCAATTGGATTTCTAGCTAAGGTATTGGACAACATGCAAAGGTTTGGATTTATATTTCTTCCTTTTCAAAATCTCTGTGGTGATTGTGGGCAATGGAGTACAACTCTGTAAATGGAAAACACAATAATGAAGCTTCTATGGGCATGTATTTTCAAATTTAAGTTTTAACTTAGAAAATCGATTTGATGATGGTAAATTGTTGTTCTTCTGGGCATTACTTTCAGATTTTAATTTCTCTTTGCAAATTGAGTTGGGGATGAGTTTAAGTGACCATTTATTGAGTCACTAAAGTTGGCTTCTATTTGTTTGCAAATGCATTTACAGTGTCCGCTGTTGAGATTTTCCCTGAAAATACCTTTTGGACCTTCTCTGTAGAAGAATGATCATCATTCTTGTTTGTGATGGTTGAAAAAGTTCCACTATTCAAGAGTTGATGCTTTTGGAGTTGGTTGTTGCAACATATTCAAAGATTTGTTCATCAAAAGGGAACTCCCCTACAAAGTTTATTCAGATTTTTCCTACTGATTATGTATGGATGCCACTTTTTCATTTTTAGAACTTATAAATTAAAAGAAAGCATCATTTTTCTGAACAAAATGGTGCCAAGCTTTTATAGGGTCCTATTCTTCCTCTTCCCTTCTTACTTGCTTTGCAGTAGAAGGAAATTCATTTAGGGTCTATTGGTGAGTCTCCAACATTGGAGTGTGAAAAAATAAAGGATCAGTGTCGATTCATGTTGAATACACTTGAGAATCTTAAGAAAGTTGATTTTATTCCTCAAGTTGATGGATCTACCATTGTCTCTCTTGCCGACGACAGAGATATCTAGTCTTGCAAGCAATATTTGAAGGAAGACAAGTATTTGCTTCTCTGTGAGGTTGGGTGCAAAATGATTGTTAATAGATTTATTAATGCTGAAGAGGTTGGGTGCAAAATAATTGTTGATAGAAAAATGCATGATAAGTTTGTTGGTAGTGCATGATGCAATTTCCAATTTGAAAATGAAGTAACAAGGCTAGTGGTGTCTAATTTAGATCATAGCATCTGCTGGACAGATATGGGAGCACACCTCCTTTAAAATCCCATCATAAGGACTGTAACATTGCTTCCTTACAAACTAAGAAACACACCTCATTTTGATATCTACTATTTGTGAACCTCCTCAGTAATGTCTATGTGCGTGAAAATATGGTTTGTAGTATGGTATTCCAAGTATAAATTTGCATGTCCTTTGGCCCTTAGTCACCTTATTTCAAGTTTGTTATTCTTCATATATAAACTGGTTACATATCCTTGTATCAAGGGTAAATTATAACCACTTCTTATTGTCAGGAAACATTCTAGGTGGAAAAGAGTCATGGATAATGTTTTATGTAATCTTCATTACCATGTTGGTAAACTCAGTATAATTGGCGTTGTTAGGTATTCTTAGAATTTTATTATTCCAATTATGTATTGGAACTGGGATACCATTTTCATATGTCATTTTCAACTTCAAACACTTGTAGTGCTCAAAGTTCCGATATAAAAACATGTGAAAAATATAGGAGGGATATCTAAACATCCTGGTGAATGTAAACTCTTCTATTTTTTCATGGATTATTTGGATTAAGAAGTTATAGAGATCAGGAAGCTAGTGAAGGTAATCTTAAGAGGGTAATTTTATCACACTAATGTTGCTTGCAGATATACCTACAGAATACTGTGACTGTCAAGTAATTTTTTTTATTGTTTTGAAATTTGGTGTATAATATCATGCAAATCCCTAAGAAATCAGAGACTTGGATCTGGTTATCTCATGGTTTAAGTTTCTAGAAAATGTATAATAGTCAACTTATTTAAGTATCCAACAATTAGAAATCCAAATTCCATCATTCCAAATTATCTAAGATTCACAAGCATGACACAAAATGGTGTACCCATCAGTCCATTTCTTCTTGCTCTACCTATGGAAGTAAGTATCATGGTTATACTTTGCCTTATTTCATGGGACCTGTCTAATTCAAAGAGGCCTATAACAAGGGTTTTATCCATATCATTACAATAATGAAAGGGGTTGAGTGTGTGGTTTCTACATGTATTATTATAGGATTTGTGTTTTTTCTATGATCCACTCACCCAATACTTCAACCACTATCATACAACCACATAGACGAGAAGCATACATTCTATAGATTACAACAACATACCCTGTAGATTCCTAAATCAGGTGCACAACATGTGGTTAACTCGTAAGATTATTTCAATGCGTCCACATTCACAGTTTTGTGAAAGTCAAATCAAAATCATAAGTGTTGTAGTTGATAGATTCAAATTCAAGGCACGAGATTAAAGGAAAAATTACAGAGTATGTCAACAAAACTTGTTGAACTCTAGTTCACCATTTTGTAGGTTGTTCACATTTATAATCATAACATAATGTGAAGACGATTAGCAAGGCCAACAATAATAATGCATACTAAGTTTTCCAAATATAATCCATTACAAATACCATCTGGTCAAATTTCTATTACAGCTAGAAAGAAAAGTACATCAATGTATGTTCAATTTTCTATGCATAACCTTTCTACTCATTTTCCTTGAACATAATCTACACATTCCATAGATAATAAATTGAAATTATTCCTCATATAGAATAGTTTTTAGAATAAGAAAAAGGGAAATAAACTTTGTTCTTTTTCTTTAATAAAAAAATGTTCCAATGTAGTTGACTATGGGGAATTTGATTTCCTCCCAAATTTAGGTTGTTCTGCTATAGAATGCCACCTCCATACTGGGCTATGAGGCGTTTGATTTCCTCCCAAATTTAGGTTGTTCTGCTATAGAATGCCACCTCCGTACTGGGCTATGAGGCTGCCCATGAGGAAAAAGTGTCAAATTTTCAAGCTACTAAAACCCCCAAAACATCAACTAAGAGGTTATCATTGGATGTTATTCTATCTTTCAACTATCACAATTCTTGGAACTCTTTATCTTGCTCTAAGGTATGGGTTATGTTTCTATTGTATTCAGGATTAGTTTTGTGTTCTTGAGCTTTATTTTTCTATATTTAGGATGAGCTTTTGTGTTCTTGAGCTCTATTTAGGATAATTTTCCCATAGGTTGGAGTGACTTGGAACCCTTCTACATATTTAGGGGTATTTATAAATTCCATGGCACCCTCTCTTTGCACACATGTTGAGGCTACTTTATACTGGAAGGAGGAAGACTAACGTTGTTTAGGGAAGACTTTTAATGATTAGATGTGAACCCTTCATCACATTGAAGGGTCATAAGATGGCATGGTGGCACATATTCCCACTAACTAATATAGAGAACACCCTATGCAAATATGGGGGTAACATGAGGAAACCCTAGGAAAAATTTCCTATCCTATCACCCTAGGGATTCCTATTGTTTGGTACTAGGTTTGAACTTTGCAACTAGGATCCAAGGTGCATAAGAATCAATTTCCCTTGGATGACCTCCTAGTTAATTGCATCAATAGATCATAGGATCTTGTTTACATGTTCTTTGTATGAATTCCTCGACTGTATTTCATCATCCACCAATTAAGGTACTCCTTGCATCCTGAATTGATGTTGACAATCAATAAATCCCGTGGTTAGTTTTTTATGGCAAGTAACTGGAATCATTTTGCTGTTACAACAAGCAAAACTTATGGTATAAATTAAAGTGTTGAAGTGATTGCATAGAGTATAAAATGGAATTTGGTTAAGAATTTGAACATGACAAGAATTTTTCAACACACTTTATAATTATTAGGAGATTGAGGATGTGATTAGATGGAGAACTACATAAGGAGCTTTGTGGCCATGTCTAGCATGTGTATCACTCATGTGAGGATGCTATGTGATTCAACAATTTGCATAGTTTTTCATTTCATGATTTATAAGGCAGAGTAACTAGTAGTCAGACAACCTATCTTCAAGGACCATCACACATTAATTGGAAGGAAATTGATATATGAGGAAACAAATATGGTAAGGAATGGAAAGTGTGTTTTCTTATTTTCTAAATCATTATTCCTTTCATTAGAAGTGTGTTTTCTTATTTTCTAAATCATTATTCCTGTGATGTTTTAAAAAATTGTTAGTTCTTCCCTTTTACACAAATTAATAGAAATTTGTAGATTACTTATTAAAACGTGTACTCGTTTTTAATTTCATTTATCATCGTAGGTGGCCTCTTGTACCATAAAACTCAGAACTAGTCAGACTTAAAGTTTAGATGATTTTTACTGCTGTTTATGCTCAAAGACTAGAGTTGGGTTTTGATGGTACTTCTACTTTCAATCTCAACCTAGAATTTGCTACAGCCTTCTAGTCATTGCTTTTCAGTGGCTGCAATATGACTTTTGGCCACTATTTGTCCTCAAAACTGCCCAGATTTGAGCACTAGGGCATTTTTGATGGTAGAATTAAACTCAGAACCCAAGATGAAGAGTGTTTACCTCATGAATGATTCCCAAAATTGATACAGGTCTCTTTTCAATGTTTTCATGCCTAGAAAGCGCTTAGAATTAGGGATTTAAGACTACTTGTTGCTGTTATTCATGCCCATATCTTAAAGTAAATATGATAGGCTCGATCTCTACACTGTATGACAGGTTCATAAAATTAAATAAGAAATAGAGTGATTTTCTATATGAAGTCTTTGAGTTGAATAAGAGTGAAAATAGAATCTACTAGCTTGTTTTAATCTGATGGAAGAGTAAGTCATCTGTGTAAATATTTATCTTACATGGAATTGAATTTGAGTTTAGCAATCAAAATCCAAATAATCAATGAGAATCTATAAACATGAGAATTGTGTGAGCAGATGCTAAAGGGATTATACACATAGAATCTATGTTACGTGTAGTGATTGATATTATGCTCGACATTGTTACTCTAATTTCTATACATTGTTAGCTTTGTATAACAAAGAAAATATGAAGGATAAGTGTTCTATATAATGTGTTTTGATGAAGATAGAGCATCTCAGTTTCCTTTTCAAAAGGATAGGTTATGCTAAATACATAGATTCATTTAGTGGATCTTTCAAAAGCTAGGCATTTTTGCTAAATATACAAAGGATCATTTGCAAGTTGTACAACTTGGGCTTAGAATTAATTGATATATTATTCATTTCTTTGTTGATGTGATGTCAATGCTTGTTATTTCAAGTTGGTGAATAAGAAATTATAGAAATTGTGTTAAAAATGGGGCATTATATACCTATTCAGTACACACCATTGGAGGCATTTGTCATCATATAAGGCAATGATTCTTTATGTTACATAGAACAAAGTTTGCATATGTGTATGCCATGAATGTTGGGATTTTATGGCATGATGTATGTCATGCTTGTTTGAATTCTATGGATTGTTTGACAAAAGAATAATGTGGAGCATAATATCTGATTCTATTAGTTTATTGGTTTGTTAAGATTCAGGTCCCCACATGTACGCTGGACCATTAAGGGACAAGATAACAAGTGGAGTCCCCACTTGCCCTGAATCTAATCAGTGCAGTCATGTTTAATTGACACCTTCCAGTTGTATTAGTGTTATACCTCCTTCGGGGAAAGAGTCAATTAAAAGTCATTGAAAGATTCAATGTAAACATTCATTGTAATTTGGGTCAATGTAAATTGATAATGTGCCATTGTATTAATTTTATATCATTTTTCTCATGCAGGCTTCACTTCTGGTTTCTATATCGATTTGGAATTTCAATTTTGGAATATTAAGTAAGATTTCAAACATGCATTGTGGAAAGAAAAATAAAACATCAAAACAAAAGGATGTAATATAATATTTTCAAAAGCCTCAGTCCAATAATCCACATCCTATTCATGCTTCAAGCTCTCTTGAGCAAGGTATCGGTGAGAGAGATGTCAACACTTTTGAGAATGCATCTGCAACCCAGACAATGGATGGTAGAATACATTCCTCTAATGATCAAAGTGAGACAAATGCATTTCCATCTGAAATTGGTAGTTCAAATGTTGAATATTTTTCATTGCAAGGTGACACAGTGCATTCATGGAAAAGGAAAAAGAGCCAATGGGACGCAGGGAGAAAATTCAAAGTTGATTGGGTCTCAAGATACCCATGTATTGAACCAATACCTCCAGCAAATGAGAATGAGACCTCACAAGAAGTTAAATGCATTTCATGTAGTTGGAAACTTGGCAAGGTAGTGAAATTATAGATGAAGTTAGACACAATCGAGAAGCATGTTGGGAAGGTGTATGATAAGAAAACTACAAATGATGAGAATAAATCTACTACCAGATGGAAATCTGTTAGCGAATGTTGACATCTCCAATTTGAAGTGGAATATAATGAATTCTTACTAAATAAGGAAAAACTTGAGGAAAGTGGAGGAACCATCAAATCTCAATTTGGAAATATGATGGAAACAAATTTGTTATCAAAGGAAATACAGTTAAGCACTATATTTCACCTCCTATCCAATGGTCGTCCTATGACAGATTATCCAAAACTGAAGAAATATCTATCTTTTATTCAAGTGCCAAATTTTCCATCTTCTCATTGGTCTTTATCAAGTGGTTGGGAATGGGGAAAATATCTAGCTCAAGTAGAAAAGGACGATATGAAAGAGAAGATTGCAAATGCTACATTTTTGTCACTGTCTTTGGATGAAGTTATAGCTATTGATAATACTTCATGGATTTGCATGAGCATTTATATGGTCAATGACCATATCAAGCATTCCTATCTACTTGGAATTCATAAAATGACCAAAAGTTCTACAGTAGAAAATATTTATGAACTTGTTATTGATAGTTTGAAGGAAATTGGTGGTATGGATCATTCCATGATTGCAAAAAATTTAGTATGTGTTGGAGCAGATGGAGCATCAGTAATGCAAGGACATCAGTAATGCAAGGACAAAGGAATGGCCTTTGTGCTAGAATGCAACTCTCGGCTTCACCATATATGCTCAGTATTCATTGTATGCCTCACAGGATGAATCTTGCATTTAAAATAGTGAGCAAATTTTCATTGGTTTCAAAGGTAGAATATCTTGTACGTGAGGTTCATGCATACTTTTTTCGGAGTCCCAAACGATTTTTAGAGTTTAATTTTTTTTATTTGTTTTTCACCTGATGGTGTTACAAATGGAAAAAAACTATTAAAGGATGTTGATACAAGATGGATATCATTGAAGGGACCAGCTGAAAGACTATTCAATGAATATGAATCCTTGGTAGGGGTGATGTATGAACATCGCTCAAGTGTAGAAAAATCTCAAACTCTTCTATTTCTACTAACTCATATAGATACATTATTAACATTGGCTGGAATTCTTCCTATGCTTCATGAAATGAATAACCTTGTGAAGATGGCTCAGACTCGCACGATGTATATTGTTAAATACACAAGAGCAAGAAAATTAACATGTCTTGCATTGGATAATTTGTATATTATGGAAGATTCTTTTACAGATTTAACATTTACAAATTGGAGGAAGATAATCAATATAGAAAATGATGATTTTTTTTTTAAGTTTGATGAAAAAGGGATGCTATGTATGATAGTTCGTGGGCATATGGTTCCCTTTTATTATAATGAAAAGATAGGAAGATCGACCAAACAATGCTCTGTCTCAAGAGAAGGATTTCATGATGTTGTAATTTCAGTGAGAGACAACTTGAAAGAAATTACAAAATCACTATCACCAGAGATAAGAGAATGGTTTCCTCGAGATGAATTGTTGGAGGCCATGTCTATCGTATACCCTCAATATTGGGACCATAGTCAAAAGGAAAAAAATTTAGAAGCTGACTTTATAAAGAAAATCAAGATTTTGCAGAGCCATTTTTGTCGAGAGGCCGAGATACAAGGAGAACATATTCAAGGTATTTTAGATAAGGAAAAAATGACAGATCAATCTCAATGCTTTGCTAAAACAATGTGGGACCAATTTTCTCTGTTGGATAGTAAAGAATATGGTGCAATTACAAGATTATGGACTAAGCTCAGTGGTAGCGAAGTGCTACGGGAAAGAATGTCAGAATATTTCAAATTAGCAAATTTATGTCAAACCATGATTTTGGGATTAGTGGAGGATGAGAGAATGTTTAGTGCACTGGAATTCTTGAAGTCAAAGTTGAGGAACAAGCTTGATAAAAATGTGGATCCATGCTTAAGATTATATGTAACAAAGTATGAGGTTGACAATTTTCCATATGAAAGAGAATTAGCTCTTTGGCGATCAGATCATGAAAGAAGGGGAGAAAACAATATAACAAATATCTCTAATGAACTTGATGTGGAAAATGAGGACCAGAGCCAGAATGTAAAAAATGTAAAAAATGAGGACCAGGGCCAAAATGTGAATTGGAAATTGGATTTCACCTAAGATTGTATATGATCTAATACACATTAAGGACTCTTGAGTCTTATTTTGTCTAGATGTTCCATGTACCCTTGCTAGTGATCACTATATGTGAATTTGAGGTCATGTTTTAGGTAAAAATAGATTCTACATTGTACTTTTTTGTTGTAACATTGATGATTTGAGCTACATTACCTTCATGCATCTTATATTGATGTTTTGATATTTACCTCTTACATTGTCTCTTTCTTGTATGTGACAGGAAGTGATGGTGGAATTTGAGAAAGCTAGGTCTAGGAGCTATCTCTTCACATAGATAGTGTCCTAACATTAAAGGATAAATAACTAATTTGACAACACTTTCGCTAAGCAACAATGAGCTCATTCAAGCACATGAAACCATGTTGGTGTTTAACAGGAATATCTTGACAAATTTTTATGGTTTGTTTATTTCTTTTGTTTGAAGCATTTTGTCGCTTTTTGAAGTTTGTGTGTATTTTGGTTAAATATTGTGTTAGTTCCTTGAATGCTTATAGTTCTCATTTGATGCTTGATTTAGCCATTTGTTGTAGCTTGAATCAAGATTGGTTTTAATCAATTTCCATTGATTCATGGTTTGAGAAAAGATATTTTTATTATATTTTAGTTGCATGATTTAAATGTCTTCACTTTTTTGAATCTCAATTCTTTTATGTTGATTGCATATTTTATTTGTAAATACTTATCATTATTCAAAAAAATAAATGAGCTCTACATAGATAAGCAAAGAGAAAAATGGTATATGCACTAGGTTCCTATGAATTGATTGTAGGATACCTATTGGCATAAGACCAACATTCATCTAATGCAATAATCAATTGGCATAATTGTATTAGCCTCCAGTGACAACTATTCTTCCAAAAGACTATCATTATCAACCAAAGATCTTGTGAGGTTGTTTGTACTTCATTGATGGTATTGATTCTCTATTGTTTAATTCCTGTATATTGTTGAGGCTGTTGCTTTGCTTTTTTTTGAGCTGGGTCATAGTCTTGATCGGGCTGCTAAACCTTACTAAACCTTACTAAACCTTCCTAGGGTGATATGTGACTGTATTGATGATTCTATGTTGGGTCGCGACATTTGTGACCTTGCTTGACCTTGTGGGATGTTGTAGATAGGGCCGTGACTTTTTGGGCTTCTATATATGTCTTGTGAACCTTGTGGGATTCTAGATCTGAACCATGAACACTTGTTAAATTGTTAAACTCATCCATGGCTGTTTAAAGGATGTTTGGATTAAGTTATGATCATTGTGAGACCTCTAAGTTTGAACCATAAATTTCCTAAGGTCTGTTCATCCTATTAGACAGGGATGCAATTTTTTAGGCCTGTTTGGAGTAGGCTATGACTGGTGGTTTTTTTGACATGTTGATATAGGTCTGTAATAATGAATTAGTAGCTTCATAATAGTGATAGATCAGATCTGAAGCAGTCCCAAACTGATGTGTTTTCATCCCTTACAAGAATGGAAATAACTGAGCAGTGTGTGTACTCATTCTCCAACATGTGTGGTGTACAACTTCACCTTCCCTTCCCCTATCTTCTTAAAACCTCTATAGCCATTCCTAGAGCTAAGTTCCAACAATTCCACCTTGATCCCAATTGTTGGGTAATGTGACTCGTGAGACAAGGAAGGTAAATGATTCAATTGCTTCCAATTGCTTCCATCATCATCCTCATCCCTAGATCTTGATTCTTCCTCTTCATCATGGTGAAGGTTATCATATATTTGTTAAATTCTTGATCTTGAGGAATATCAAAGTAGAGCACCTCTTATTTCTTCGGATACTTCTTTGTCCTCTAATAGGCTCCTCTTTTGTGGTTATTGAATCCATATGAGTTCACTGAGGCGTATATTACATCTAGGAGAGCCTCAAATTCCATGTCTTTAATGGTGACTATGGCTCCCTTTGGCCTATAAAAGGAATAGTATGGTGGGTCATCTAGAACTTCAGGAAGAGGAGTTAGGAACACTTGATTTGCCACTTGATTTTAATAGCAGCAAAGCATATTAGAAAGGAATCCTTTTCCCAAATGTAATTCTAGTATTTATGCTAGGGATATCATATTTTCATGGTATAGAAATATCTGGATTCCCCTCAGATTATATTGTCTGGATGGTTCGTCATAGTTGGAAATTTCCCTTACATTACTGACAGAAGGAGCTGGCATTATTTGTATCACATTCAAAGGCAAATTTAGTGCCCTGCTTGATTTCCAACTCAACCAGCTGAGGTAGTCATTATCCCAAGACCCATATTGGAATATTTGACATGTGGGTTAAATAATGGGCCTTAAACCATGCAAGCTTACTATGTAAGTTTATACATTTTTCCACATCTAGCCTGGAAGGAATTATATCCTCCTCCCATAGTAGGATATTCTTCAGTGTTGACACAGTTTGCTTCTTTACAGATTATGGAAGCTTATACTCTATTGCACTGTTGTCTTGGAAATAATTTTATCCTCCCATAGCAAGATACTTTCTTGTTTGGACACATAGTTTGTTTCATTATCAGCCACATAGTTGTGAACTTGTATGGAATTCATTCATGTATTCATGTCTTTTCTATTGTTTGTGGAGTAGCATAGGAAGCAAGGGTAGATTTAGTCAAAGGACCAACACCATTAGTTACTGATACAAGTACATATTAAGCATAACTTGTAGCACCTATAGCATACTAAGTTCCTATAAAATACCTATAAGAAAAGTCAGGGAAAATAGTATAGGTGGCATAAACTAGGGTTCTCTACATATTTTTAACTACTATTGGATTCGACAAATGTATAAGTTTTTGTTCAAGTGGTGGTAGGGGGGTTGATTTTTGATGGGATTGAGACTCCCTGACCATTTGTTGGAGACAGGATGAATTTGTCTCTCATCTGTTGTTCTCAGAGTCCCCATCCTCTCTGTTCCTCATTTTTGGTCTATAAGTTCAATTATTATGGAGTCCTAAAGAATGCCAAATAGAATCCGAACCCCAATTCATCGGTAGTCTAGTATCTTGTGATTTTTATTAGACAGTGTATTTCAATGACTATTAATGTATTCTTTGCTTCAATTTATAATGTATTCATCTATTATGATGGATCTAGATAGAAACGAGAGATAACCTAATTTTGATGTTGAGTTGGGACTTTTATAATTATATCTACATTGTGGCTCTACCATTGCATTAGGAAACTTATTAACAAAATCATTATTTTTACTGATTGAAGAGGAGGAGTATTAATGTTTGAGTTGGGACTTTTTTAATTGTACCTACATTGTGGCTCTACCATTGTGTTGGGAAAGTTATTGAATAATTTATTATTTTTACTGATTGAAGAGGAGGGGTATTAATGTTGAACGGAATCCAAATAGAGGGATATGCCACTGAAGTGAGATAGTTTGCAACATCACATAGATAAAAACTGCAATTCAATATTGAGAATATATTTCATTATTGTAAAAAAAAGATAGATCCCTTGGAGAGCAACTTACTCATCACTTGGAACAATAAATATGCTTACATTCTTCTCAACAGATCTTAGTCACTGTCTTCTGTATGCCGATGAGAAAGTTGTGCATGACCCACAAGAGATCAGTGTTTGTGGTGATAAAGGTTCCCTCCTTGGCCTCAGGTCCTTCCTTCTTGCACTAAGGATAAGCTGCTTTGAAGGAAAATTATGGCTATTAGATCCCCTCCTCTCCCAGAGGGGATTCAGTTGCAAAGTCTCCATCCAATGTTCCATATTTGAAGGGTGTTAATCTAGGTTCTTCATTTAAAGGTGCTTCTCTTCTTTAAGTGATATAAGTTAAAGATGTGGTTAGATCTATCAATGAATCAATGGTTCTCAACCCCAAAATTTGTCTCATGCTGGAAGATTCATAATGGAGATATCAGGCTCTATCCAAGTTCAGAAAGTATCATCAAAATATGTTTGTAATAACATTAAATCCTTCAAAGATGAGGCCTTGATATGTTTTTTTACAGATATTGGCCAAAATGTGATCCTTTCATGAGCTGGATAAGTGACAACTAGAAAAAATTTTTATTGGTAAGATTCCATGTTTCAAGGATTTTCATAGTTCGTTACAATGAAGTTGAAGATAGGAAGAGAGTAATGGAAGAAGGGTCCTCGACTTAGGGTGAGGCTGGTTCTTCTTGGTGACTTGCTTCCCATAATTAAACCCATCTTCCATGTTTTTCTGGGTGACAGTCCCCAATTTATCCTTTCCCTTATGGGAAGACGAGGTAATGGAGAAAATTGGTAAGGCCTTAGGTAAGTTTATTGGGTTTATAGAAGTAAGAAAGATGGAGTATGCAATGATCCATTATTATTATTCCAAGGTGCTCTCTGTCATTTTATTGGGCCTTGGACTCCCTTATTTTCCCTAATTAGGGTTTTGCTACCTGACCCTTGAGGTGCTATCTTAGCTCTAGTTGCAAGTATTTAATACCATTTTAGGAGGAGGGATGTTAGACTCGATCTCTTGTAGCCCTAGGGTTTGAGACAAAAATATAATACCCTATCCTTCAACTCTCTCTCTTTTTATAAATTTTTTACATGTTTTTTATTTTAATAAAAAAAATATAATATTGTACGAAAAAACCCTAGTTTTTCCTCAAAAAATAGAAAAGTGAAGTTCTATCCATGAATTTGGTGTTTTTGGTCCACCGTAAAATTTTGCCCTAGGTTTTTATCAACAAACCCTAGAGAGTGTTCTCTTCCAAGGAAGTGCATTGGGATCACGGTTACAAAAACCGAACCAGTGGTTGAACTGACCGACCCTAAAAACCAGAACCGGACCAAAACTGGGAAAAAAACTGAATCACAAAACCGTTCCACCAAAAATACAAAAACTACTTAAATTTAGAAAAATTATATATATATATATATATAAATATATATATATATATTCATGTGTAACCATGTGAATCCAAACGATTATACACAAATTTTCAAAAAGTGCTCTTGTTATGTGCCATACTAAGCATATTTCACTAGAACCTTCCCCACTCAACCAACTTTTAAATTAAAAAAAAAATTTAAAAATACCCTCTTAAGTGTTGTTGTACAGTTATGTATGGAAGCAGACAAAACCGGAACCAGTCAAAACCGAACCGAAACTGGTAAAACCGGTCAAAATTGGTCGGTTTTGTACAGAATTGATAATTTCGGTTCGAGACACCCGTTTGAACCGGCGAGGATTCAAAACCAATCGGACTGACTGGTTTTACCGGTTCCAGTTTGGTTTTTGTATCACTTATTGGGATACATGAAACACTTGTAATTGGTGAATTAGAGGGTGTTTGGTATTTCTAGCTTGACCTACATATGTGCCCTAGTCCAATAGTCCTCTTTTCCTTGAAGGCACATTTTTTGGAGTGATTGCATTGGGAAGCATGGCACTGTCTTGCAAAGTGTGAAATTGCCTTGAGAGGTGTGATATTTATTGATTTTTATGATAAAGTGAATAACTCCAGTATTGCTTGATTATTGTGTGTTGTTTAATATTGTTTGACTCCTATAAGGCACCGATCATAGCTATTAAGGTTTTGACGAAGGTATTTGTGGTTTGTCGGTGGTTGCAGGTATCTTTCGATGACTAGGGTCTCCCTTTGGGTTTGGACTATGGATTTACCCTAAGTGTTGAGGGGTTAGACTGTGGTGATATTGGGTCTAATCTCTCTCAAGCTTACAGACACAATCCTTGTAGGAGCAATTATTGAGAATACGTACATTATTGAGGATATGTACCCCATCATATTTTCATAAAAGAAATTGGTTCACATATTGAACCTTTTGATTCATGATATTATTAAGATGAAGAATCCTAATTATAAATAGAACAATGCATTGTATAAGAGAGGAAACAAAATGATAAAATTTATACAAATCGTGGCGTGGGCCACCACTCTTTTTGCAATCACTCTAGGTTGAAGCTATTTAATATTGCAAAGACAAAATTAGCTAGCTACTACCTTGCCTTTAGGCACCTTTTGAAGTAAAAGTGGCATTGGATAGTATGATCTCAAGTGATTCATGGCAAGGTTTGAAAGACAAGGTTGCATCTGCATTTGATAGACATGAGTTTCAAGAGGTGGAGGACACTATTATTGATTGTTAGTTTTGGGCACATTTTATGTATGTTCTTGATGGTTTGTTTGAAACTTTGAATTTTGAAGCTTGGACCTACCATTGAAGTCTGAATTGTTGATTACTTAGACCTTGTTTTTTAGGATAAATTAGTAAGTTTCCAGTCTTTTTTCAATACTCTGGTAAAGGCTAAATTTTGGATATGTACCTGGATTTTCTGTAAGTTCTCTTGCAGCTCTTTTAATTATAATATTTTCCAGTTTTCTTAGAAAAAGAGATGATACATTACAAAAGAAGGTCTTGTATTTATAACCTAGATGGCATATTTTCATGAAGAGACATGTCTTAATTAGTCATGTCTTTTTAGTTTTTAATAACACATTTTATTATCCTTTTAATAATTATGTATCTTTAATTTATTAAATATACTATTTACTATGTACTTTATTATTATTATCTATTTTTCTTTACAATTATGTTCATCACCTTGACCATGGTATTTGCCCACAGTTTTCTTATATTCCATGTGTTATATATATATATATAGATATAGATATAGATATAGATATAGATATATTATTTATAACAGTAACACACCCTTCAATATGTGTACTTGACTGCAAAAGGCACAATAAGTCCTCCATGACATTGCTAATAGAGGCCAACAAATCATAGAAACTTAAATAAATGCAATTCCTAATAGTCCAATGAATGTTGAATCGTAGACATAATGGAGCCAATCATGGGAGACATGGGGACATAATTCCAACATATCTGCCACCACTTTCCTAGTAATCCTGAGCCATTTGGCAGAAATGTTATAGGAGTCAATGCCCTTCTCTTATTTAAGCACCCACTAAAACACCAATCATGTTTCTCCCCTGTGTAGATTCTCTTTCTCTCTTTTGGTTTCTCTTTGGCATACATGCTTGCATATGTTCATTGTGACATTCCCTGACTATATTTTCTCTTAATTGTGAATCTATGGTATGTCCATCGTTCTTTTGTGACAGAACATAAAAAGCAATCATTCAGGATTTTTGTAAGAACTCATCATTCACTATACCCCTATTTTGATATGCAATTCCCTATTGAAGAACCTTAAAGAGTTTCAATCTGAAGAAACTTGAATATTGGACCAAACTGTTCACAGTAGCAACCATAGTAAGGCAGTGAACCATATCAATCGAATTAGTCTAAGTTCTGCTTTATTCCTTGCATAGCCGTAGAGGTTTTAGTATTTACTCTAAAGTTGATTGAATCTACTTTATTTTTATTTAAGGTCGCGAGAACTTCATTTGTGCTAAGTCTTTCCCTAATTCCACCATTCGCTTATATTTAAAATATAAATTTCTTATACAACACAACATGAAGTATAAATTTTTACCAATAGAGGGTTGTCCGGATTTGCCCATTTTTGCATAGGAAATTTGTTACCTGATCCGACACATTCACATTGAACATGAAGTTGGATCCTTTATTAGTTATTAAAACCCTTGCTTTGTGCTAATTGAGAGAAATATCAAAGTATTTTTTGTGAGATCCAGGTGTTGTAAGGGGTAAATCTTGTGGTGTCTCTAGTTGTTTGTTGCATGGGAATTGATATTGAATGGGTTTTTGGTTGCTTAACATACCTTGGTTTTATGCCCTTAGACCTAAATTGTCAGCCATCCCATCATTTGGGTTAAATCTAGAGATTGGGACTACTGAGCATGGCCCTCTTTAAAAGCTTGTTGATCAGTCTAAGGGAGAGACTCTATGCATTCCAAGAGAAGAGAAACCAATAGAGGTGGGAATAAAGAGGGAGATTGGGACATTGGTTGGAAAATTTGCATTGGCAATTGAAAGCTTCAGAAGTTGATGGCACAAAAGCAGAAAACTAAATACTAAGAATGAGAAGTATGTGCCTAGATCATGAGGACGAAGAGAAGTGTGACCTATCCACAGAGAACACAGATTATCTCAAAGCCAATATGAAATATGCAAAATGCAACCATGGAGTAAGAATACACAAAATCTCTATCTAAGAGTATATAACTGATATTTGTCATCATTCTTGAGCACAGAAAGAGCCAAAAAAGGCCATGCTGGTTTTCACAAATGGTTTTCCAAGGTAAATTCTGTGTTAGTTATGTGTATGTAATTGATGCTTCAGAATTGGTTTTCTTCCTCATTTCAATTACAGTTTGCAAGTAATATTTTAATACACAATCAAAATTAATTTGCAATGAAATAGAAAACAGAGAGAAACATTATAACTTTTTGCAAAAATAATTAAGGTCCATACTAGTGAAATGACTCATCCATAGGCCGAGCGATTATGGATCAGAACCAAGGGGCACCTCTGCATGGTTTATATTTACCTAGTTTTATTTCAAAGAGGAATGAAAAAAATTCTTTTCCTCAATAGAAGTGGCTTACCCTTCACTAGACAAGCAGGTCCCAATAGAGCTGAATCCAAGCCTCAAGACTATGAAGACTAATTATTTTAAATGCTAATGCTAATATAAGTTAAGATTCAGTATAAATTGTAAGCACTAGATGTGAATAAAAATCCCATCAACTACTAAGACATACCAATAGATATATGTATTTTATGTACTCAAATTAATGTTCCAAGAAAACAAAGAAACTATGAAGGACAAACAAAGAGCACAAAAAATTAGAGAAACCTTACCAAGTTGCTTATATATATTTGTTGATACATTTCAATGTGTAGAGAAAAAAGCAACTAGCTGAGGCACTAATTAGTGTGTTGCAAATATCACCAATTTCTCCTAATATTTCTGAATTTTTGTGAGTTTTTTAGGTTGACGATGTTTCTGATACTTTCTTAGTTTTTTAGGTCCAAGTTTATGATTGCAGATGCAATATGCAAAATGAAACCATGGAGTAAGAATACACAAAGTCTTTGTCTAAGAGTATATAGTTGATATTTGTCATCATTCTTGAGCATAGAAAGAGCCAAACAAAGGCCATGGTGGTTTTCACAAATGGGTTTGTAGGGTAAAATCTGTGTTAGTTCTGTGTATGTAATTGATGCTTCAGAATTGGTTTTCTTCCTCATTTCAATTACAGTTTGCAAGTAATATTGTAATACACAGTCAGAATTAATTTGCATTGAAATAGAAAACATAGAGAAACATTATAACTTTCTGTAAAAATAATTAAGGTCCATGCTGGTGAAATGACTTAGCCATAAATCGAGCGATTATGGATCAGAATCGAGGACCACGTCTGCATGGTTTATCTTTACCTGGTTTTATTTCAAAGAGGAATGAAAAAAAATATTTTCCTCAATAGAAGTGGCTTGCCATTCACTGGACAAGCAGGGTCCAATAGAGCTGAATCCAAGCCTCAAGACTATGAAGGCTGATTATTTTAAATGTTGATGCTAATATAAGTTAAGATTCGATAGAAATTGTAAGCACTAGATGTGAATAATAATCCCATCAAGTACTAAGCCATACCAGCAGATATATGTATTTTATGTACTTGAATTAATGTTCCAAGAAAACAAAGAAACTATGAAGGACAAACAAAGAGCACAAAAAATTAGAGAAACCTTACCAAGTTGCTTATATATATTTGTTGATACATTTCAATGTGTAGAGAAAAAAGCAACTAGCTGAGGCACTAATTAGTGTGTTACAAATATCACCGATTTCTCCTGATATTTCTGAATTTTTCTGAGTTTTTTAGGTTGACGATGTTTCTGATACTTTCTTAGTTTTTTAGGTCCAAGTTTATGATTGCAGATGCAATCTGCAAAAAGAAACCATAAAGTAAGAATACACAAAATCTCCATCTAAGAGTATATAGCTAATAATTGTCATCATTCTTGAGCACAGAAAGAGCCAAACAAAGGCCATGCTGGTTTTCACAAATAGGTTTCCAGGTTAAAATCTGTGTTAGTTCTGTGTATGTAATTGATGCTTTAGAATTGGTTTTATTCCTCATTTCAATTACAGCTTGCAAGTAATATTGTAATACACAGCCAGAATTAATTTGCAATGAAATAGCAAACAGAGAGAAACATTATAAGTTTCTGGAAAAATAATTAAGGTCCATACTGGTGAAATGACTCAGCCATAGGCTGAGCGATTATGGATAAGAACCAAGGACCACCTTTGCATGGTTTATCTTTACTTGGTTTTATTTCAAAGAGGAACGAAAAAACTTCTGTTCCTCAATAGAAGTGGCTTACCCTTCACTGGGAAAGCATGGTCTGTAGCACGGATTTATCCCTGCTACAGGGGCAGGAATGGCTCCCTTCTGTCTATAGGATAGAAGGGGAAGTTCCTGCTAATGGTAAATGCAGAAAAATGAAATGGAAATGTAAACTAGGAGCAGAAAATAAAACAGAGCATAAATAATAGTAAACTAAACTAAGGATAATCTAATGACATAAATAAATAGAATCAATGTTGATGAACCCCTCTGCAAACATGGGTTAGAGTTTCACCTTCAAAACCTGCAAAATAAACCTAAGCTACAATGGAAAAACCTGCAAACAATGTTAAACAAAACCTTCTCTAGTGGGAATGGGCCACCATGCCCTAGCTTGTGGAAGCCTCTCTCTCTTGGTTGGGGAGCAATGGCTCAAATGGAAATGGAGATGGAGGATAGGGAATGTGGGTGGTTTGAGAGGAAAAGGTCTCAAAGCATCCACGGGCAGCATAATAATAAGCAATGGGAGAAGTGTTTTGAGAGTGACCCCCCACCCTCATTTTATAGCTTTTCCAAGGGGTTTTAGGGTTTTAAGCCCTTGGTCAGGACTTTAGCCCCGTTTTGGGCTTGTAGCCCCTTCCACCCTAACTTTAGCCCCTTTTAGGGTTTTAGCCCCTTTTTGAGGGATTTAGCTCCTAGGAGGCTATTTTGGGCTCCTTTTTGGGGTTTTTATCCCTTTTTATTCATCCTTAGGCTATTTTGACGGTGTGGGGGTTTATTGGAGGGTTTAATGGAGTGATATGAGCATTGTGAGATGGTGTCCTTGGGTTGTGTAGGCCATTGAGAGCTATGTGGGTGATTTTTGGTTAACAAATTGCCCCCTGATGTGTGAGGGGAGGAGCTCAATGCATGGTCGATGGACATCATAGTATTTGCTGTGTAGAGGTGGTGCTTCAGGGGCTGGGGCATGGTGGCTTTTGGTTTTTGTATTAATATGGTTCCCATCAATCGGTGAGATACAATAAATGTGTGACATGTATATGGACAAGGCGGGCATTCCCATGCTCATGACAATGTCAAAAGAATCATTTGATATATGCTCTAAAATACAAGAGTCGATCATATACAACTGATGTTACAATAATGGTTGCCTCCATGTGAGGTTGAATACAATACTAATCTAGTACATTGGACCCATGGCATTCTCATGGAATACTATATCTTCGTGACTGATGGTCTGCTAGATATGGTACATAGTTGTGTGGACTCAATGATTGAGAATCAGAGTCTCTGTGGTACAAGTATGTTGCATCAATCATTAAGGTATATCGAAGCACTGTTGGGGCTTCTGAACACTGTCTCCAACGCAACCTAGAAATCACAAGGGACATAACTTGTTTAGGTCCCTTGAGTGGACTCACCAATGTGCTAGAGTCGGGTGACATCTGGGTTCTTTGACCAAGTACTATGTGGAACAAACCTTGTACGAATCTCAACGATGCGATGATGGAGTTGAAGTCGAGCATGTGAGAAATAACCATCCCAAGAGGCACTAAGGACTCCTCTCAAGTGGTCCAAGGTACTCATTGATGATGTTAATGAAACCAAGGTATAGGGACCTCTGGGTCTATCCTCTGGAATATGTGTGCTGGCGTCGACAGAGGGAGACCTTCCCTTAGTTAAGGCAATGATGTTTCCTTAACCAGGAGCATGAGGGAGAAAACCGAAAGGTGTGAAGCAATCTACGAACTGACTCACTGAATTGGGGGGGGAGGGGAGGGAAGGGAAATAACTGAACAGGGGTAGGGGGGGAGTGGGAGACTCAAACTTCCTTTGTTCAGAGTATGATGGTAGGGCGGACCAGGCAGCAAATGAAACTGACTCAAGGGAATGGGATCATAGCCGTAATACCGGGAATGTCGCTGCAGATGGGAAATACTTGGAGGAGGTGGAAACTTTTGATACTGATGGGATCCAAGGAAGACACATTGCAGAGTACTCTGAACAAAGGTGACCCAATGTGGGGATGTTGCCAAACTATTTTCTATTGGGGGGTGTCTAGGGACACCATTGTGGTACAATCTCATGGATTTTTGGAGAGCTCAAGAAGGTAAATGCTCGATGGTGCTTTCAATTTTAGAGAGTTTGAAAGCACGAAGAAGACTCCAGTGGGGGCTCTTTTTCATTGGTAGTCTCCTATGCCTGAAAAAGGATAAAAGTATACATAGGAGAGCTTGCCCATCCTGGAGGGGATGAGAGAATTCTTTACCATTGGTAGTCCAATCAGGCCAGAAATGGTTAAACCTATACTGGCTGGACGGTCATTCAAATAATTTTATGAGCATGAACGAAACCAAGTTTACTCGGCAATCTTTTCTTGTTGAGATGGCTGGAAAAGAGCTTAACGACAACCGGTGGTGATATTTTTCGTAAAGTGCGGCCCCTCTTCCCGAGAAAGCATAAAAGTATGCAGAGGGGAACAATATTGGCTTGAGTGTGCCAAGGAGGTCCTTTTCATGAAATGTTCTACATGGTCTGCAAAAGGAGATAAACGAGACAATGTAGATGCCCTTTCCTATACTTTAGCGAGCAGGAAAGGAGGCAGCTGTGCTCGGAAATATTTTCATTGTTTTAAGGATTCAGAAAAGAGATTAAACGAAACTCCTATGTGGTCAACCGATGGTGGTACATGCGGTGCCCCATGTTGGGACGGTGGACAGAGGTCCAAAGGTCATCCACGTAGTATGGACAGAGCAGAAGGCTCTCAAACATACCAATACATGCATGGGATAGATCGTGGCAGAGGCCTACGAGTCAATGCAACAGAGGCACGCAAACCCAAGTGGCTCTCGGACAGAGGTCAGGAGAGCGTGTGTGTGTGTTGTGGTGGACAGACTTGACTACATGCGATGTGAGTGCAAGTCCGGAGGCACTTATATGCCAAATACGTGCAAGAAAAGAAATAATTTTGTGGACAGTGGTCCAGAGGTCCACGTAAGGTGTGGTAAAAATAAAATACAATCTATGTGTTAAAAATACAAAATAGAAGCTAAAATTACATTCCTTAACGGGCAGTGGCCCGAAACTCGCATGAGTTGCGATCGAGAATTGTGATGCAAGTACTGGTCTGTAGACACTCGCATCGTCATGTCATGTCTCGTAAATAGAGGTGACTTGTGGGAAATGGTACTGAAATTGATTTATTAAACATGAGACAATGGTCTCATAAAGAGATAGAGGGTTTAAGCCCAGAGATGTGAGAGGTGTCTCGAACTGATTCCGGGTGACTTTGGACTAGTAGCTGATGGTGCTACCCTTGATTTGTGCTAAAAAACGTTGAAAAACAAGAAAGGGAAAAAATACGCTATAAGGGACTCATAGTGGTTATATTAGGCATAGACTCTCTTGAGGTGGAGCCCATTGCATGGCTTCTTCGAGAGTCGACCGTCTAAGTCAGCGAAGAGGTATTCCCCCTTGCCAAGACGAAGGTCATTGGCAAGGTGGGATGATGGAATTTGGTATTTTATGGGAAGAACCGGTTCCACACTATGGTTTAAAGGGAATGGGGTAAGACCAGAGGCGATCTTACATATTTATCTGTCATCATGTAAGTGGTGTTGGGGTAGATTAGGTGGATCTTCCATGGTCAATGAGACAGAAGGGCGACTGGTGCTAGAGATCATGCAAATGGTATTGGTTGTGGTTTTTGTGGCCTTTCCCCCGGTCTCTGTTGGAGGAAGAGGGGCAGGACTGGAGACGAGAGGAGTCTTTGATGGACTTGGAGGTAGGTACAACATAATATCAATTGGCTGGACATGAGTCAACACATCTTGGGGCCTTCAAGGTATGGTAGGTGGTTCAAGGTACCACACAGGATCTCCTAGTGTGAAATCCTATAGATTGCGGGTTTCTAAGACATACTTCCTCATGATCCCGAATGGTAGGCAAAGGAAAAGGATCATGTTGAGTGGGAATGAAACCCACTGTTACCTTGGTAACTGAGGTTGAGGTTGCAACCGAGGTTGCTGCTGTGGCTGGGGTAGCGGCTGCGGAAACAATGGAAGAGACAGGTCTAATGGACTGTCGGTGATGGTGGAGACAAGAGGGTCTGTAGAACTGGACATCATGTAAATGGACATGGTGTCTGAAGAAGGAGGCAGGGAGTGAAATTATTTGATCAAGGTGATCTTAGACTCAAGGGAATGCTGACGGAGGTCAGCAAGAGCCATTCAAAATTCGGGAAAGTCTTGGCAATGGTGAGAATAATGGCCATACAAGCCACAAAGGGCGCAAGCATGGTTTGTCCTCAATGCCTTGTTCCTTACTACTGGTGCGGTTGGGAGTTCAACCACGGGGATGTTTTCATTCGTATCCATGGCATCCAGATGTGCATGGATCACTGGGATTTCAGGGAAATTCTAAGTTGGATGGCCCTGTTGTTCACAAAAGGCACAAGGTGGGACTTGTCATGGCTCTGCGGTGGCTTTGTTGTTCTTGCCCCTAGCCCTTTTGGGTTGGGGTGGTGCAGGTGTAGGTGCGACGGTTAGCTTGTGCGGACCAGGTGGAGGGTGAGACTCGACTGCGATAGGTTGCACCGAGGTTAAAACAACCTGGGGCATTGCTGGTTGAGCTGGTGGATCAAGATACCACACCAGGATTCCCAACATAAAGTTGGGCAAGCTTAAGGTGGATATGACTGGCTTGCTCATGAAACCAAGTGGGGGAAAGAGGAAGGGGATCATATGGATTGGAGATGAGCCCAGATAACTCCCTGCTGGTTGCATGTGGGGATGAGGTTATGGTTACGGTTGCGCGTAATGCTACTACTATGGGTGACATTGCGGTTGTTGTTGGTGTTGCAGCTATGGATGATGTTGTGGTTGTGGTTGGGGCTGTGGCTGCGGTTGCTGTTTGGGTGCAGTGGTGCTAGATGAGACCATGCACAAGTCCACAGTTTGCTTTTGTGTTGGTGGTGGTGACACCAACTGGAAAGGAGCCGTCATGATGGGATTGGTAAACAATCCAGGGCCCACATTCAACAATGGGGAGGCTGATGTGTTTTCAACCACAGTGTTGGTTGCAGGGATGACATTAGCGTGTGTGGTCACCACTTGTGGCTCAATGGTGGTGATGGTAGGGATAACGTTGGAAGGTGCTGTTAACCCTTGCGGATCATGGTAAGTGAGCTGGTCAACTGTCACAATATTCCCTTCATGGGGGAACATCATGAGGTGGAATACAGTTGATGCAACTGCTCGCATGGCATACATGTAACTCCTTCCGAGGAGGAGTTTGTAGTCTAGTTGAGTGTTGACGACTTCGATGTCAATCAGGACTGTCTTCTCGGATAACGTGATGGGGACATGAGGGAGGATTCCTTGGGATTTAGTGGGATGTCCATCGTAAGCCCACAGATTCATGGAGGACGGTTGCAGAATTGGTGATCCAATATTTTTGCAAACCAAGGTAAACATGACACACGTGGATGCCCCCTCATCCCCTATACATCGGTGCACAACCAAATTCCGGATGGACACCAGGATTTGAAAGGCGATAGTGGAGGGCATACGCAGTTCCCCATTCTCTGTGTCAAAGGTGATCAGTTTGGAGTTGGAGGGGTCTACTGCCCCTAGAGCGGCTAGTAAGGATTTCCACTGCGTTGGGCACATTTTAAGTACCTCAAGAGCGAACATGGCGGTTGGCGTTTGGGCCAAATCATCAACAATGCTATAGTTGACTGCACCTCTAGCTATGGCATTATTGGCAACTTTGCATATGGGGGGGCGCGAGAATGGGGCTAACTAAAGCGGTAGGTTGACTATCTTAGACATGGATGTTGTTGATGAGTCAACAGGTTCGGTAGTGGTACCGTACTGATTTCGTATGGTTTGCAAGTTGACCTCTTCAGTCATCATGGCTAGTAGGTGATGAACACGTGTTTCGGCTATGGGGGGTGCCCCTAGAGCATTGGGATGAGTTTGGGCAGGGGGTACAGTTGCCACCAATCCTTGGATTGGTAGTGGGTTTTGAAGCACCATGGGGGGAGGTCCTTGCGGTGCCTGGTTGGGTTGGGCTTGATTGGAAGCATTGGTATCCCATTGGGCCTCATTTTGAATGGCCTGCTTAGCACGAGCTATGAGGGGACACTCAAACGTGTAATTCCCATAGACATCACAGAGTGTACATGGTTGGTTTGTGATCCAGGAGGATCCAAGAAGGAAAAATTTTTGAAGTGCACCAATCTCAGCAAAACTAGCACCAGATCGAAGCGCTCGTCGAGACGATTCCAACGACATTCATTTCACCTCAAACGGACCCCATATGAGAAAGTTATCGCGTTTTGTTGTATTGATGAAATAGGGAAATTTGGCAAAATGGAGGTGCCATGTGGCACCACTGACAGGGTGACATGTGGCATCCGTACTGTACAAAATTGACGATGTGGCATCACTCAAAGGATGACACATGGCATCTGTACACTATGGACCACTCACAAGGTGACATGTGGCAGTATGATTCAAGCTGGCTGGGCGTACGGACGGTGACGTGGCAGTGACTGGGCGGTTGAATGGATGCTAACTGGGCATGAGGTGGACCAATCCCAGGATGCCACGTGGAAGCACAGGATTGGCCAATATGGCCAATGCAAAAATTATGGCCTCCACGGGGTTCGACCCTGTGACCTCCCATGCACAAGCGCTCCACCTTACCATTGGGCCACAAGATTTTTCGTGGTATGGGTGGTAACAATATTATATTCAAACTTGAAAAGGAATTTATAAGGGTGCAAAAAGGGGCAGGGGCAAGCCCCGACCCATGGTTTTCAATGCGGAGTTTGTTACAACTCCAACCAATCACGTGGAGCTCGCGCTGTTTCAAACTTTGTTTATGGTTTTTAACGCAACAAGGTTGATAAGGTTTGTTACAAGGCCACGTGATATCGCCTCCTCTTGTTGGCACAACCACCATGTGGGACGCGCCCACCTTAAAAATATGTGCTTTTAAAAACTTTGGAAATGGCTCTTAAGTGGGTTCGAATTGGTTATGACTTTAAAAGGTGGGTTTTTATATGGTTTTAACCAAATGCCATCTTAAAAGGGTATTTTCTAAAATATGTTTGTTTGTTAGTTAATAAAGAGCCCAACTACATAATAAACCAAACATGGGGTTGTAACCACATGCCTGTTTAGGCAAAATTGTTGTAACTTGAGAAACCATGAGGATCATGTGAGAGGAGTCTACACAAGCCTATATAAACCCTCTCATTTTCCATTGTCAAGGATGCTTTGGAGTGGAGACTTTGTAGCTAAAGGAGAGAAGGGAGATTGTGTAGCTCTGCAGGAGGAAGGTACGAGTGTTTATACTCGTTTTACACCGTCTTCAGGCTTCGGAGTTGCTGGAAGCAGTATTGTTGTGCTTTGGGCAATGGTTCTCTTCCTGGCCATTGTCGCCAAGGTATCATTGTATCATTGCCATGTATTTTTCCTTATGCTGAGATTATAGATCAGCCCTCCTATTGAGAAGCAGGCCCGGAGACGTAGTCCATCTTGGATGAACTCCGTT
Organism: Pseudotsuga menziesii; assembly: GCA_001517045.1. Classification (NCBI taxonomy): domain Eukaryota; kingdom Viridiplantae; phylum Streptophyta; class Pinopsida; order Pinales; family Pinaceae; genus Pseudotsuga; species Pseudotsuga menziesii. Next base: position 1,212,586 of record LPNX010099692.1, read on the forward strand.
ATCAACTTGTTGTCTTTATGTGCGTATTGTGTATGCTGTTTGGTTCTCTTCTTATGGATTTGTGAGCTTCATTCATGTTCTTTATGTAATTCATGTTAATGTCATAGAGTAGCAAATATCTTGTTTTCGGATCATGTGGTATCAGAGCAGGACTATTTGACGTTGGATTGTGAGTGTGGATGCTCACGAGGGATAAACTGCAAGCTGGTGAGGGTACATTAGAGCCTTACAATTCCGATATCGGACATGCACACTGAAGGAAGAAGATGGATGCTAATGATTCCCACACCGATATGGAGGAAAAATTTCGCAAGGCCTTCTACATGATGGCCGACTAGACAAGTTGTTTGCACACCATGAAGAACACATGGCAAAAGAAAGAAGAGGCAGTGAAGTAAAGAAGGAAGACAAAGAAGTGAAGGATGAAGGCAACGCTTCAGTTAACCACAGAGGAGGTGGCGAAGAGCCTCCTGAGCCTCCCTCTTCACCTTCAGCTTCAAGCACAAGTTCAAGTGCTTCTTCCTCATCTCATTGTCAGCATTCCAAGGTTTCTCACAAAGAGCCTCAAAAGAAGCCCTTATTGAAGCTCGATGTGAAGTTTGAATTTCCCATGTTCAATGCGGAAGCGAATGCAGAGAAGTTGAACAATTGGATAAGGAAAATTGAGGTCTATTGCCGAGTCCAGTAGATCAAAGAAGAAGATGTGAAGATTCATTTGGCTTCACTTCGGCTGACAGGCGCCGCACTTATATGGTGGGAAAGCAAGCTTCAACAAGGTATCAAACAAACGGGTAATCTTCTCTCATCGTGGTCTGCTTTCATTTCTGCTTTACGTAAGCAATTTTATATGTTGGGTTATTTTCAAAAGGATATGATGGATTGGAAAATTTTTAGACAAGGCAAGGGTTAGAGTGTTCAGAATTTTACTGAAGAATTTAGAAAGAAAGCTCTAGAGTTGAATATTTCTTTAGATTCTCCTGACACTCTTTTGAAGTACATTGGTGCTCTTCATCATCATCTATGCCATACTTTGTTGTTGTTGAATCCTACTAGTGTGGATGAAGCAAGTGTTCAGGATACTCATCTTGAGAGCAGGGGGAATCATTTGCAAGAAGACCATCAGAAGGAGCATTTCAAGCACAACAACAACCACAAGTTCAAGAAAAAAAACAAGAGCAAGAAGATAGCTACTGCCAAGAAGGAAGGAGGAAAGCTCCATTGCAACCATTGCGACACTGATGGGCATGATGAAGAAAGTTGTTGGAAATTGCATCCTGAACAGAGGCCAAAGCATTATGGAAGCAAAAAGAATAAAAATACTGTTGCAACAGCGCAACGAGATTTGGGTTCTGACTCAGGTGACAAAACCATGATTATAGCCATGGGAATGCAAGGTAACAAAACTCCTCATATTGGTTCAATTTCTACTCATGTTTCTAAAGAAAATGATGAAAGAAGAAGTGAGTTGTTTCACATCAGATTTGTGTCTAAGCATACAAAGATTGAAACATTATTTGATCAGGGTTCTCAAGTAAATTTGATCTCGGAATTAGTTGTTAAGAAGTTGGGCATACAGACTAAACCCCATCCCAATTCTTATCCTCTTAGATGGGTATGTGATAATGCTAAGCTACAGGTGACTAAGCAATGCAGGTTAAGATTTTCTATTGCTTCAAAGTTGATCGATGAGGTGGACTTAGATTTTGTTCCTCTTGACATCTGTGGTATCCTATTGGGAAGCCCATACTTGTATGATCGACAACCAGTATTCTTCCGTCATGTGAACAAGTACCATCTCACCAAAAATGGGGTGGAGTATATCGTGAGAGCTCACAGTATGAAGGCTAACACCACTCTTGTTAGTGCAGGATAGATGAAGAGACTCATCAACACTAATAAGAGATACATGCTCATGGTTGTGAGAGAAAAAGATGCTGAAGCATCCGATGCTTTCAAAGGTTGTGATCCTTCTCATAAAAAGGCTATGATTGATATTGTGGGTAACTATGATGAAATATTTCAGGAACCTACAGGTTTTCCTCCCAAAAGGGAGATTCAACATGAGATTCATCTCCAGCAGGATGTCCCTACTCCTAATGTGGGCATGTACAGGTTGTCTGTAGTTATCAAGTACAAGAAGGGTACTAGTAACAAAGTGGCAGATATGCTTTCTATACCTGCTATTGTTGCAACTATTGTTTTGAAAAATGCTTCTTTATCCCATGAAAGTTATATTGAGCAGTATGCTACTGATGATGATTTCAAGAATATTTATGAGAAGCTAACCAATGGTACACAGGTGGAAGAGTACTATTTGCAGGGAAAGTTGCTCTATCATTTGGGCAAGCTATGTGTTCCTATCAGTGAAAGAGTTTATGTAATATGAGAAGCTCATACTTCTATTGTATCAGGGCATTTTGTGGTAGGTAAGACTTTGGCTCATTTGCAAAGACTCGTGTATTGGCCTCGCATGGAAGACATGGTAAAAAATATGTAAACGGGTGTGTGATGTACTCTACTTGTAAGCCCACTAATAGAAAATTGGGGCTGTACTCACCACTTCCTGTTCCTTCCCATCCTTGGGAAAGCATTTCCATGGATTTTGTGGGGGGTTTGCCTATGTCTAGGAGGGGTCATGACTACTTGTATGTGGCCGTGGATAGGTTTAGCAAGATGTTGATTCTGATGCCATGTAAAAAGCAGGTCACTGCAGAGCAGGATGCTTCTCTTTTCTTTCGGCATATATGGGTTCACTTTGGACTTCCTACGTCCATTACCTCGGATCGGGACTCCCGATTCCTTCGAGAGTTTTGGACAAAATTATGGTGTACGATGGACAGCAAGCTGAAGATGAGCACCGCTTTCCATCCACAGACTGACAGAAAGATAGAGATAGTCAACGGGATAGTTGTCCATTTGCTTCGAGGCTATTACAACAAGCATCCTAAGTTATGGGATGAACAGATCCAGTATGTGCAGCATGCCTACAACAGGTCTATGCATTCTTCCACTTAGAGCTCGCCATTTGAGACATGCTTTGGGTACTTGCCAAATACTCCATTGGACTTGACTTATGGGAGAGAGGCTGATTCAAGCACTTCCAAGGATGAAGACAAAGCCCGCAGGTTAATTCAGAGAGTTCAACAGGTACATCAAGCAATGCAAGCGCAGTTGGAGAAGAGTCAAGCCCAGTACAAGGCTCGCCATGACAAGCATAGAGTTGATCATCAGTTTCAGGTGGGAGATCAAGTGTGGCTTCACATCAACAAGGAGAGGATGAAAGGAGAAGGCAAGAAGCTCAAGCCTATTAGATATGGTCCCTTCACCATCTTGGAGAAGATTGGGACGAATGCTTTTCACTTAGAGCTACCGCCATACATGCAGATATACTCAGTGGTGAATGTGGAGAACTTGAAACTCTATGAGCCTCCCATGATCATGGATGAAAGGGAGAATGTCTCATTGCCATCAGTTGATGAATTTTCTCCTGAGTACATGGATGAGCTAAACGAAGATGTCATCTTGGACAGAGGGACAAGGACTTCTTGCAGAGGTGATGTTGATTATCTTTGAGTGGGCATCAGAGGCACTCATCCAAGCAAAGCCAAGTGGATCGAGAAGGAGAAAGTGAGGGAGCAATTCCCTCACCTATCTGTTGATTAGTAAAGGCTTTTGGAGGCCAAAATCTTCTTAGTGGGGAGGAATGATCTAGGAGGATCCAAGAAGGAAATTTTTTTCAAGTCCTCTAATCTCAGCAAAACTAGCACCAGATCGAAGGGCTCGTCGAGATGATTCCAACAACACTCATTTCACCTCAAACGGACCCCATATGAGAAATTTATCGTGTTTTGTTGTATTGATGAAACAGGGAAATTTGGAAAAATGGAGGTGCCACGTGGCACCACTGACAGGGTGAAACGTGGCATCTGCACTGTACAAACTTGATGACATGGCATCACTTAGAGGATGACATGTGGCATCTGTACAATACAAACCAATCACAAGGTGACACATGGCAGTATGATCCAAGCTGGCTGAACGTACAGACGATGACGTGGCAGTGACTGGGCGGTTGACTGGACACTGACTGGGCATGAGGTGGACCAATCCTAAGCCTCCACGTGGCAGCACAGGATTGGCCAATATGTTCAATGCAAAAATTATGGCCTCCACGGTGTTCGACCCTATGACCTCACATGCACAAGCGCTCTGCCTTACAATTGGGCCACAAGGTTTTTCGTGGTATGGGTGGTAACAATCTTATATTTAAACTTGAAAAGGAATTTATAAGGGTGCAAAAAGGGGCTGAGGCAAGCCCCAACCCATGGTTTTCAATGCGGAGTTTGTTACAACTCCAACCAATCACATGGAGCTCGCACTGTTTCAAACTTTGGTTATGGTTTTTAACGCAACAAGGTTGATAAGGTTTGTTACAAGGCCACGTGATATCCCCTCCTCCCGTTGGAACAACCACCATGTGGGACGCGCCCACCTTAAAAATATGTGCTTTTAAAAACTTCAGAAATGCCTCTTAAGTGGGTTCAAGTTGGTTATGACTTTAAAAGGTGGGTTTGTATTTAGTTTTAACCATATGCCATCTTAAAAGGGTATTTTTTAAAATATGTTTGTTTGTTACTTAATAAAGAGCCCAACTACATGATAAACCAAACATGGGGTTGTAACCACATGCCTATTTAGGCAAAATTGTTGTAACTTGAGAAACCATGAGGATCATGTGAGAGGAGTCCATACAAGCCTATATAAACCCTCTCATTTTCCATTGTCAAGGATGCTTTGGAGTGGAGACTTTGTAGCTAAAGGAGAGAAGGGAGATTGTGTAGCTCTGCAGGAGGAAGGTACGAGTGTTTATACTCATTTTACACCGTCTTCATGCTTTGGAGTTGCTGGAAGCAGTCTTGTTGTGCTTTGGGCAGCGGTTCTCTTCCTGGCCATTGTCGCCAAGGTATCATTGTATCATTGCCATGTATTTTGCCTTATGCTGAGATTATAGATCGGCCCTCCTATTGAGAAGCAGGCCCGAAGACATAGGCCATCTTGGATGAACTCCGTTATCAACTTGTTGTCTTTATGTGCGTATTGTATATGCTGTTTGGTTCTCTTCTTATGGATTTGTGAGATTCATTCATGTTCTTTATGCAATTCATGTTAACGTCATAGAGTAGCAAAGATATTGTTTTTGGATCATGTGGTATCAGAGCAGGACTATTTGACGTTGGATTATGAGTGTGGATGCTCACGAGGGCTAAACTGCAAGCTGGTGAGGGTACATTAGAGCCTTACAATTCTGAGATCGGACGTGCACACTGAAGGAAGAAGATGGATTCTAATGATGCCCGCACCGAGAAGGAGGCAAACTTTCGCAAGGCCTTCTACATGATGGCCGACAAGGTAGACAAGTTGTTTGCACACTATGAAGAACACATGGCGAAAGAAAGAAGAGGCAATGAAGTAAAGAAGGAAGGCAAAGAAGTGAAGGATGAAGGCAACGCTTCAGTTAACCATGAAGGAGGTGGTGAAGAGCCTCCTGAGCCTCCCTCTTCACCTTTAGCTTCAAGCACAAGTTCAAGTGCTTCTTCCTCATCTCTTTCTCAGCATTCCAAGGTTCCTCACAAAGAGCCTCAAAAGAATCCCTTATTGAAGCTCGATGTGAAGTTTGATTTTCCCATGTTCAATGGGGATGCGAATGTAGAGAAGTTGAACAATTGGATAAGGAAAATTGAGGTATATTGCCGAGTCCAGTAGATCAAAGAATAAGATGTGAAGATTCATTTGGCTTCGCTTCAGCTGACAGGCACCACACTTATATGGTGGGAAAGCAAGCTTCAGCAAGGTAGCAAACAAACGGGTAATCTTCTCTCATCGTGGTCTGCTTTCATTTCTGCTTTACGTAAGCAATTTTATATGTTGGGTTATGTTCAAAAGGATATGATGGGTTGGCAAAGTTTTAGACAAGGCAAGGGTTAGAGTGTTCAGAATTTTACTGAAGAATTTAGAAAGAAAGCTCTAGAGTTGAATATTTCTTTAGATTCTCCTAACACTCTTTTGAAGTACATTGGTGCTCTTCATCATCATCTACACCATACTTTGCTGTTGTTGAATCCTACTAGTGTGGATGAAGCAAGTGTTCAGGCTACTCATCTTGAGATCAAGGGGAATCATTTGCAAGAAGACCATCAAAAGGAGCATTTCAAGCACAACAACAACCACAAGTTCAAGAAAAAAAACAAGAGCAAGAAGACAGCTACTGCCAAGAAGGAAGGAGGAAAGCTCCATTGCAACCATTGCGACACTGATGGGCATGATGAAGAAAGTTGTTGGAAGTTGCATCCTAAATAGAGGCCAAAGCATTATGGAAGCAAAAAGAATAAAAATACCGTTGCAACAGCGCAACGAAATTTGGGTTCCGACTCAGGTGACAAAACCATGATTATAGCCGTGGGAATGCAAGTTAACAAAACTCCTCATATTGGTTCAAGTTCTACTCATGTTTCTAAAGAAAATGATGAAAGAAGAAGTGAGTTGTTTCACATCAGAGTTATGTCTAAGCATACAAAGATTGAAACATTATTTGATCCGGGTTCTCAAGTAAATTTGATCTCATAATCAGTTGTTAAGAAGTTGGGCATACAGACTAAACCTCATCCCAAGCCTTATCCTCTTGGATGGGTATGTGATAATGCTAAGCTACAGGTGACTAAGCAATGCAGGTTAAGGTTTGCTATTGCTTCAAAGTTGATCGATGAGGTGGACTTAGATGTTGTTCCTCTTGACATCTGTGGTATCCTATTGGGAATCCCATACTTGTATGATCGACAAGCAATATTCTTCCGTCATGAGAACAAATACCATCTCACCAAAAATGGGGTGGAGTACATCGTGAGAGCTCACAGTATGAAGGATAACACCACTCTTGTTAGTGTAGGACAGATGAAGAGACTCATCAACACTAATAAGAGATACATCCTCATGGTTGTGAGAGAAAAAGATGCTGAAGCATCTGATGCTTTCAAAGGTTGTGATCCTTCTCATAAAAAGGCTATGATTGATATTGTGGATAACTATGATGAAATATTTCAGGAACCTACAGGTTTTCCTCCCAAAAGGGAGATTCAACATGAGATTCATCTCGAGCAAGATGTTCCTCTTCCTAATGTGGGCATGTACAGGTTGTCCGCAGTTATCAAGTACAAGAAGTGTACTAGTAACAAAGTGGCAGATATGCTTTCTAGACCTCCTATTGTTGCAACTACTGTTTTGAAAAATGCTTCTTTATCCCATGAAAGTTATATTGAGCAGTATGCTACTAATGATGATTTCAAGAAGATTTATGAGAAGCTAACCAATGGTACACAGGTGGAAGAGTACTATTTGCAGGGAAATTTGCTCTATCATTTGGGCAAGCTATGTGTTCCTATCAGTGAAAGAGTTTATGTAATACGAGAAGCTCATACTTCTCTTGTATCAGGGAATTTTGGGGTAGGTAAGACTTTGGCTCATTTGCAAAGGCTCGTGTATTGGCCTTGCATGAAAGACATTGTAACAAAATATGTAAAGGGGTGTGTGATGTACTCTACTTGTAAGCCCACTAATAGAAAATTGGGGATGTACTCACCACTTCCTGTTCCTTCCCATCCTTGGGAAAGCATTTCCATGGATTTTGTGGGGGGTTTGCCTATGTCTATGAGGGGTCATGACTACTTGTATGTGGTCGTGGATAGGTTTAGCAAGATGTGTCACTCTTATGCCATGTAAAAAGAAGGTCACTGTAGAGCAGGCTGCTTCTCTTTTCTTTCGGCACGTATGGGTTCACTTTGGACTTCCTACGTCCATTATCTCGGATCGGGACTCCTTATTCCTTGGATATTTTTGGACAAAATTATGGTGTATGATGGACACCAAGATGAAGAGGAGCACCTCTTTCCATCCACATACCGACGGACAGACAGAGGTAGTCAATAGGACAGTTGTCCATTTGCTTCGAGGATATTGCAACAAGCATCCTAAGTTATGGGATGAACAGATCCAGTATGTGCAGCATGCCTACAACAGGGCTATGCATTCTTCCACTCAGAGCTCGCCATTTGAGACATGCTTTGGGTACTTGCCAAATACTCCATTGGACTTGACTTATGGGAGAGAGGCCGATTCAAGCACTTCCAAGGATGAAGACAAAGCCCACAGGTTCATTTAGAGAGTTTAACAGGTACATCAAGTAGTGCAAGCGCGGTTAGAGAAGAGTCAAGCACAGTACAAGGCTCGCCATGACAAGCATAGAGTTGATCATCAGTTTCAGGTGGGAGTTCAAGTGTGGCTTCACATCAGCAAGGAGAGGATGAAGGGAGAAGGCAAGAATCTCAAGCCTATTAGATATGTTCCCTTCACCATCTTGGAGAAGATTGGGACGAATGCTTTTCACTTAGAGCTACCACCATACATGTAGATATACTCAGTGGTGAATGTGGAGAACTTGAAACTCTATGAGCCTCCCATGATCATGGATGAAAGGGAGAATGTCTCATTGCCATCAGTTGATGAATTTGCTCCTGAGTACATGGATGAGCTAAAGGAATATGTCATCTTGGATAGAAGGACAAGGACTTCTTGTAGAGGTGATGTTGATTATCTTCAAGTGGGAATCAGAGGCACTCATCCAAGAAAATCCAAGTGGATCGAGAAGGAGAAAGTGAAGGAGCAATTCCTTCACCTATATATTGATTAGTAAAGGCTTTTGGAGGCCAAAAGCTTCTCAGTGGGGAGGAATGATCCAGGAGGATCCAAGAAGGAAAATTTTTTGAAGTCCTGCAATCTCAGCAAAACTAGCACCAGATCGAAGGGCTCGTCGAGACGATTCCAACAGCATTCATTTCATCTCAAACGGACCCCATATGAGAAAGTTATCATGTTCTGTTGTATTGATGAAATAGGGAAATTTGGAAAAATGGAGGTGCCACGTGGCACCACTGATAGGGTGACACGTGGAATCCGTACTGTACAAACTTGATGACATGGCATCACTCAGAGGATGAAATGTGGCATCTGTATAGTATGGACCAATCACAAGGTGACACGTGGCAGTATGATCCGAGCTGGCTGGGCGTATGGACGGTGATGTGGCAGTGACTGGGCGGTTGACTAGATGGTGACTAGGCATGAGGTGGACCAATCCCAGGCCTCCACGTGGTAGCACAGGATTGGCCAATATGTTCAATGCAAAAATTATGGCCTCCATGGGGTTCGACCCTATGACCTCCCATGCACAAGAGCTCTGCCTTACCATTGGGCCACAAGGTTTTTCGTGGTATGGGTGGTAACAATATTATATTTAAACTTGAAAGGGAATTTATAAGGGTGCAAAAAGGGGCTGGGGCAAGCCCCGACCCATGGTTTTCAATGCGGAGTTTGTTACAACTCCAACCAATCACGTGGAGCTCGCATTGTTTCAAACGTTGGTTATGGTTTTTAATGCAACAAGGTTGATAAGGTTTGTTACAAGGCCACGTGATATCCCCTCCTCCCGTTGGCACAACCATGATGTGGGACGCGCCCACCTTAAAAATATGTGCTTTTAAAAACTTTGGAAATGGCTCTTAAGTGGGTTCGAATTGGTTATGACTTTAAAAGGTGGGTTTGTATATGGTTTTAACCATATGCCATCAAAAGGGTATTTTTTTAAATATGTTTGTTTGTTAGTTAATAAAGAGCCCAACTACATGATAAACCAAACATGGGGTTGTAACCACATGCCTATTTAGGAAAAACTATTGTAACTTGAGAAACCATGAGGATCATGTGAGAGGAGTCCATACAAGCCTATATAAACCCTCTCATTTTCCATTGTCAAGGATGCTTTGGAGTGGAGACTTTGTAGCTAAAGGAGAGAAGGGAGATTGTGTAGCTCTGTAGGAGGAAGGTACGAGTGTTTATACTCGTTTCACACCGTCTTCAGGCTTCGGAGTTGCTGGAAGCAGTCTTGTTGTGCTTTGGGCAGCGGTTCTCTTCCTAGCCATTGTCGCCAAGGTATCATTGTATCATTGCCATGTATTTTGCCTTATGCTGAGATTATAGATCGGCCCTCCTATTGATAAGCAGGCCCGGAGACGTAGTCCATCTTGGATGAACTCCGTTATCAACTTGTTGTCTTTATGTGCGTATTGTCTATGCTGTTTGGTTCTCTTCTTATGGATTTGTGAGCTTCATTCATGCTCTTTATGCAATTCATGTTAGCGTCATAGAGTAGCAAAGATCCTGTTTTTGGATCAGTTTGTGCGCAACGAGGCATTGCGTCTTGGTGGATTTTGTCGTAGGGGGTTTTGGGATGGCCGGTTTGCCACAACATTGTTGGGAGGGTTCAGTTGTTGACCACCTCCCTGTGGTTGGTTATTTCCTTGGTTACAGGGCTGCTTGTTTCTAGCTTTCCCTTGTTGATTGTTGGGGGCAGGATGGTTGGGACGGTTTTGTTGTGCGAACACTTGTCCTGACAGAGCGGGTGGAGCGGGGGCGGGGGCTTGCACTGGTTGCATTGGTGGTGCATAGTATATTTGTGGGGGTGGTGGTGCCACAAATGTGGGCATTTTCCCACATACTGTTGTGTTGGCCAAGCCATGTCCTGAGCCTGCTGCGGTGGCATAGGTTGTGCATAAGAAGTTGTTGCTCTAGGCTGGGACATCATTCTAGCATAGTCCGGGGCTTGGTTCTGGTAAGAAAAACTAGCAGTGTTGCTTGGTTGTGGTGTAATGGCAGGTGGTGTGGGTCAAGGCTGTGGTTGTTGGAAGACCGACCCTATGATGTCATCCGCAACATGGGATTCCCCCGGTGCATCATGGTAGGATGTACTTAGATAGGGAGCATCTGGAATGACGGTATATAGGTATCTAGACTGGGCATAGATGAGGCCAAATTGTTGGGCCTTCAGTATGTCCTCTTCTTCAGATTGGGGACGTTCATATGTGACATCCTTTGCAATGGGTGGGAGCAAAGTCTTAAGGAACCAATCTAAGAAGATCCTGTTGTCTAGTTGGATTTTGCATAATCTACGGAGTCGCTGCCACTCATGGATATGGTCAGTTATGTGAGTGGAAGTGCTTTGACGGTAGGATAGTAGGATCTCCACCCCCTCGTCGTATCTGACAGGGAGTTGGAAATACTGTAGGAACATGAAGGCTAAGGAGTTGAAGTTAGGGTACTTGGCTTATGGTAGCTCAATGTACCATTTGGCTGCAGTACCTGTAAGGGTGTGTTGGAATAGCCTCAACCTGATGGAGTCATCTACGATGTTATTGGATGAGCACCATAGATGGAATGTAATTATGTGGTTTTGGGGACATTCCCCATCTTTGCCTTCAAACTTGGGGATGTCTGATGGTAGCTTAGTTGGCATAGGTGGCCAAAAAGATTGGTGGTGGATGGGGTTATTTGTTAATCTATCCAAATCAGGCAAGTTCAGATGATCCATGAAGGGTAGGTTTGACCCCAAGTTGATGTGGGATGGGGCTGCGATGGTGGTGGGTTTTGTAGGTGCATAGTGCATCTGCACGGCTGGGAGTGCTTGCGATGGTACCATTGCGGATGGGCCAATGCCCCCAAGTGTTTTGGGTGGGACGGTATGAGTGGTGGGGATATTTCAACCATGTATGACAGTAGGGGAAATGTAGGTGGATGGTCCATTGACCCCCTGTGTGGCAGGAGGGGCAGTTTGTGTATAAGGGCCATTACCTCTATGTGTTGTAAGTGGGCCAGGTTGGCTGGTCACTATAGGTGGTGGCAGCTGGCTAATGACAGTCTGCATGAATGTGCTTGGGCCACTTGCCAGGTTGTGGGTAACTGATTGTGATGTGGACATGGGTCCACTTGCTAAGGTTAGGCCGAAAAATGGATCTTGATTTGTATTAGCCATGGGGCTATATGGTGCGGTGTGGAGGTTTGGTTTAGACTGATATGGGTATGATTCAGAATCAGAGGATGTGTGGCCCTCTGATGGTGTGGGAGATTGCTGAGAACGACTTTGATGGTGCCGATCGAGTGTTCCGAATGGTGGTGGTTCACCTCTCAGGCATGAGGAAGAGCATGGAGGATCAATTGTGCTTGATTTTATTTGTGAAACTGGTGGTAATGAGATTTGGACCCCGGTTTTAGTGGCTTCCTATTGGCTACAGGTGGTCACTCAACCACCAAGACTACTGAAAGACATCGCTTGGCTTGTTCCTCACAGGTGCTTCTACTCAATCGAAAGGGGTCGTTGCCCGTTTCACTTGGCAATTCCTCTCAGCGGCCAGATACTTTGGGGTTCTTATGGTACTCCTCACAATTAGTTTCTAGGAAGAGCCCAAGTACTTCCCATAGTTGAAGCAATCAGGGACTTATGTCCTCAAAGACTGCAGAGTTGTTTGAACTTAGTGTAAATTAGTAAATTTTAAGGCTTACATAGCGTCATGAACTGAGTTGGGTTAATTAGTTGGCATGGTGTATTTGTTTGCTTGTTTTTACGGTATTTGGTTGCTGCAATATGGTTTATGAATTCATCATGGTAGATTTCATGTCATTGTGGTTGTGTATGCAAGCATAAATAAATAGAAATTGTGAACAAGTACAATGATTAACCCTGAACATTTGCTAGCCTAACTAGATGTCTACCTCACAGTGATATTCCTCTTCAACCAAGAGAAGGTGCTATGCTCTCAACACAATGGGACTAAGCCCATGTGTAGATCCTCAGGTCACCTCTCGAATTCTAGGTTGGTCAATAGGGAGGACGCTTAGCACCGTGAGAAGCCCTTCTTCTCTACCCCTCTACCTTCCAAGTCACCCGGTTTTAATGGTTTTGGAACAATATCATGGAGTGCCTAGATCTATACGAGATTTCCCTTGATTGTATCCCAGAATACCCCGAAGGGTGATGACTGGGTAGAGGAGGAAGGGGAAGCAAGATCGTGTATTTTAAGTTTATTTTAGTTAGACTAGGTTCATTTTATTAAGCCATAATGATTTACTTAACATTTACACATTGTTCATGAAATAAAATACAGAAAATGAAAATAGGAAATGAAATTAACTTGCAGTGGTGGATAGAGGCGGCTGGGCCGCACTAACAGTCCTATGAAACTGAAATTTACAGTCTATTAAATTCAAATTAAAGTTCTATTTGACAGGCCGCACATTTTTGACCAAATTTGGCAAGGGGGCCGTGAGATTTTTTCAGAAATGAGCGAGGGGGTCGCATAGAATGCAGAAAAAACTGCAGCCTGAGTTTCTGGGATGAAGTCTCACTTATCGAGGGATTAAGTGCACTTTGGGCACACCTATTTTCCCATTAAGTGCGCCCCAGTCTCACCTTTTGCCTTGATAAGAGCGCCTTGCTCCAGATTGGGGTTTCTTGGTGAGACAGAGTTAGATTTGGCCAACAATAACTGGTATTGTGGTCAATCTGACTCAGGTTTTCCTATCAAAGGCTTCGGCAGTACCTAAAACAAGAAATAAACTGAATCTAAGATAGATTTAACAAGAATTTTTTTGAAAACTAGGGTAAAATTGAAAAAACTTGAAAAATTAAAATTTTGGCCTAGGGATCTTGTGGGATTGACTTGGTATGGTCGCCAGTTCTATAGCAAGGATTTCTCCCTACTACAGGGTCAGGAATGGATCCCTTCTATCTATAGGACAGAAGGGTACGTTCCTGCTAATGGTAGATGCAAAAAAACGAAATGAAAATGTAAACTAGGAGCAAAAAATAAAACAGAGCGTAAATAATAGTAAAATAAACTAAGGCTAAGCTAATGACAAAAATAAATAGAAGCAATGTTGATGAACCCCTCTACAAACATGGGTTAGAGTTCTGCCTTCAAAACCTACAAAATAAACCTAAGCTACAATGGAAAAACCTGCAAACAATATTGTAAAACAAAACCTTCTCTAGTGGAAATGGGCCACCATGCCGTAGCTTGTGGAAGCCTCTCTTTTGGTTGGGGAGCAATGGCTCAAATGAAAATGGAGATGGAGGAGAGGGAATGTGGGTGGTTTGAGAGGAAAAGGTCTCAAAGCATCCATGGGTAGAACAACAATAGGCAATGGGAGAAGTGTTTTGAGAGTGACCCCCCACCCTCCTTTTATAGATTTTCCAAGGGGTTTTAGGGTTTTAAGCCCTTGGTCAGGACTTTAGCCCCTTTTTTGGGCTTTCAGCCCCTTCCACCCTAACTTTAGCCCCTTTAAGGGTTTTAGCCCCTTTTTTAGGGCTTTAGCTCCCAGGAGGCTATTTTGGGATCCTTTTTGGGTTTTTATCCCATTTTGTTCATTCTTAGGCTATTTTGAGGGTGTGGGGGTTTAATGGAGGGTCTACTGGAGTGATATGAGGGTTGTGAGATGGTGTCCTTGGGTGGTGTAGGCCATTGAGAGCTATGTGGGTGATTTTTTGGTTAACAGGGTCCCCGGTCCAATAGAGATGAATCCAATCCTCAAGACTATGAAGGCTGATTATTTTAAATGCTAATGCTAATATATGTTAAGATTTAGTATAAATTGTAAGCACTAGATGTGAATAAAAATCTCATCAACTACTAAGCCAAACTAGCAGATATATGTATTTTATGTACTCGAATTAATGTTCCAAGAAAACAAAGAAACCATGAAGGACAAACAAAGAGCACAAAAAAATAGAGAAACCTTACCAAGTTGCTTATATATATATATATATATATATATATTTGTTGATACATTTCAATGTGTAGAGAAAAATGCAACTAGCTAAGGCACTAATTAGTGTGTTCCAAATATCACCGATTTCTCCTGATATTTTTAAATTTTTCTGAGGTTTTTAGGTTGACAATGTTTCTGATACTTTCTTAGTTTTTTAGGTCCAAGTTTATGATTGTAGATATTTTCCGATAATTTATGCTATTGTCCCCAATATTTCCAATAAGTTTGTTTCCTGGACCTTGGAAATATATTCCCCAAAATGATATTTGAAAGATAATTTACTAATTCTCGTCTACATTCTAAACACAATACAAATAGTAAAATTCTTCCTTACGTCTTCCTCAGCTTTCTGGAGATTGCACTATCTTATGTATGGCTAATGGGACAATTATTGATGAGGAGGTTATGCAGTTTGATATCTTCTGTCAATTATGGGATAATATACTGCACATTGATATTTATATGCATCGAGCTATAGATATATTTGTGTGTTGGTTTAGAAATAATTTTGGCTAGTTAGGAGTTCTATAACTCTATGGAGGTTTTCATTTGCAGTAATGCATGTTGTTTTGATTTAATGTTCATATTTCTAATTGATTATATGGGTGCATTATTATTATGGTTTGTTGGAAGTAGGTTCTTGGATGATGCATGGACTCTCATAGATATGGATTCTTTAGGAATGTTATATATGATTGGGTACTAAATGCGTTTAAATTTAAACTATGTTTGGATTATGGTTTTATTGCATATACGAGGATTGAAAACATGAAACCCTAATAAGAAAACATGAGGCTCAAAACCTGACCGACTGAGACCTCAGATATATAATTGTATGATGTATAAGACTATAAGTTTAGTGTCCAATATATAAACCTATTTTCCATTCTATCTTTGTTGGAATAATCATAATGCGATACTTATTATGAGATAAGCATGTTATAAGAATTGTGCTCATTGAAAAATATTGTCTTTCATAGATGCTGTGGGGATTCCATGAGGGTTTTGATTATGATGATACAATGAAGTACATATTGATGACATCACTAGTATATGACTGGAATGTGCAAATTATCATGGGTAAAATATTGGATGTTAACTTCATTGACTGCTTAGGAATGCTTACTTATGAAGTAATGTTTGTGGAATCCCATTCAAAAACAAATGTCTTATAGTTGATAAGGAGTGAATATCTTGAAAACCAATAATGGTAGAGTCTCCTTATACTGGAGGTATTGGTCAAAGTGTTGTGTTTCTTTTCCTTACTATATTGCTTTACATGAGTGTATAGTGCATATTTGAGAATGAAAAGGTAGTAGTTGTGTATAGTATTTTAAGTATCTATGTTCATGACCATCATGTTAGTGATTGCTTAGGCATAATCACTTATGCAGCGATGTGTGTGGATTCTGATGCAAAACACCCCGTATCAAGATATTAATCCCTTCATAAAATTGATAGCTTATAGTTGACAAGTAGTGGAGATCTTGAAAACCTGGGCTCTCCGTAGAATGAATCGTTCAGTTGATGTGCCATGCTGCTCTTCTATACATATATTTTCAACCATGGGGTGCTCTATTTACTTTAGCACATAAATCATATTTGAGGGTGAAAAAGTAGCAAGTGTGTTTAACATCTACGATGTGAGGAAGTGGTCTTTTTTCACGAGGTGGTGCATTTGCAATGATACTTAAAACTGTTGGCATTGCACATAAATGGGTGACTTTGTGCTCAGGAATGACATCAAACATGTATTTTGCATTTACACTTCTGCAGCAAATACTAGTGCTTGTGCAGTTATGCCCCATGGAAATCCCCAACTATTACAATGAAACATGGGTGTTGTCCACAAGTAAACATGCTTAGACTTCATTTCCCATGCTAAAATAATACCAATTGTATTGAGATAGGCACCTCTATGACTGTACACAACACCTTTAGGACTGGACATGGTTCCTGATGTGTATTTTAATGAGATAACTTCCCATTCATCTTGATGCCAGTGAGTCTCAAAATTTGGATATTCACTTATCAAAAGCTTTTCATAATCAAGAAGATATTTATGATCTTCATTCAAATAATATTCTCTAGATTTTTCCAGATCATGGATCACAATAATTAATGGTATTTCCTATGTCACCTGAGAAAGGTTCCTGACTACTACCATTGTAACTTCCAAGAATTGGTAATCCACAAACACCACCTTGGCTTCTAAATGCTTCAAAATGAGAGACATTGTGTGTGCATCATGTCCAATATTTATAGTGTTGAGCACTTCCCCTGCCATTGGTACTCCAAAGTGCATTTCATATGTGGTTGGTACATTCGGGGCCACTACAACAACCTATCATATGTATGGATTGTTCAAACTTTAAATTCTCTAACAATTGATACAATTTCAGTTAAATGAAATTTTGATGATTTTAAGGTATATAGGAAAAATACTTCACTAAGAAACATATTGTAAATAGAAATGTTACAGGATCAATTTCTGAAAATTTATATTTTCCAAACTTTAGGAATAACCAAACTTGACTCCTATGATCACTATGATAGTTGCTCCTATGATTACTATTCACTCAGCAGTACTTTTTTTGTTTTCCTTTTCAGAGAGGCTAAATTATACAATGTATTCTAACAATTTTTACTTGGGGAGAAAGGTCTACCACCAGTTTCCTTGGACATTTGCAACATTGGTAGAGAGAAGAAAGGTTTTGGGATGACTAGTATTCATGCAGAAAGGAGTGCATTGGTTGTGAAGTGGATTGTTATGGCCCTCACATGATTATGGATTTAAGGGTAATTTGGGATTTGTGATGTTGTTGTAGGGTTAGTTTTCTTCAAAATGAATGGTTTAACACATCGAAAAAATAATTTGGAAAACCGAAGAACTTAATTAGGAATATTAGGGAATAATATGACCATTCTTGTCCATTTTTTTGTTAATATTCAAACTAGTTAATATTCATATTGGAATAAGACTCACTGATGGAGTTGTGGTTCAGCAATGGAGGTGGAAACTTGCAAGGACACCCACTGTGGTACAATTCCTCGAAAGCATATGAATAAGTGATTGGGGCTAGGTGCTAATTCTAGAATATTTTGATGGTTCACCCATCGAGTTCTGTGAAGAGGTCATTTGTAATACTAATTATATTATTTGAGATTAAAGGAAGCACTTTAAAAATTAAGCAGAAATTATGAACTTATTCGCTAAGTTTTCTAGCATGATTTGGAACTATTTTGATTGTTGGTAGCATATTGAAGGATTCTTTGAAGACTTCCTTGGTCAGTGAAACAACATTCTTGAGGATAACCTGTGTGCTAATTAAGGGCAGTTGTTAGTTCTTCTCAAAAGCAGGCAGAGTTGAAGGATTTTGTTTGGTGCACCTTTTAAAGTCAAATCAGTTAGAAACTTGGTAATGTGAATAAACCATAGTACTGTGGCATGCCTTAGTTTATTGAACAAAAATACAATAGTATATGGAAGAGTTGATGCATTAATTGCATTGAAGATATCATTTTGGGCAGAATGGAGACATAATTGAAGGTATTTGTTTTCGACTTTGGATTTACATGAGAAATATGATGAGGTGATCCTCATGGGGAGAGTCATTTATAATGGGATCTACACAAAATAACTGGATTTAAATTTGAACAGAAGAATGTCAATAGAAGGCTTGAGTATTACTAAAATACTACTCAAGGATAGACTTGAATGACTAAATATTACTTGCAAGAGAACCATGTTCTGAAGCCTAATACTATTAAACTTCTTGAGTCTTATTTTGGTCTAGGTGTTCCATGTACCCTTGCTGGTCAGTGGTGATCAATGTATATGAATTTGAGTTCATGTTTTAGGTACAAATATATTCTACATTATACTTTTTTGTTGTAACATTGATTATTTGAGCTACATTACCTTCATGCATCTTATTTTAAGATTGATGGTTTGATATTTATCTCTTACATTGTATCTTTATTGTATGTGACAACAAATGATGTTGGAATTTGAGAAAGATGGGCCTAGGAGCTATCTCTTCACATAGATATTTTCCTAACATTAAATGATAAATAACTAATTTGACAACGCTTTCGTTAAGTAAGAATGGGCTCACTCAAGTACACGAAACCATGTTGGCATTTAGCACAAATATCTTGAAATATTTTTATGGTTTGTTTATTGCTTTTGTTTGAAGCATTTTGTCGATTTTTGAAGTTTGTGTGTATTTTGGTTAAATATTATGTTAAGTCCTTTGAATGCTTCTAGTTCTGATTCGATGCTTGATTTAACCCTTTGTTGTAGCTTGAATCAAGGTTGGTTTTAGGGTTTGAGAAAATATTTATTTATTAACATTTAGTTGCATGAATTAATTGTCTTCACTTTTTCAATTATTTTACACTGATTGTATATTTTATTTATAAATACTTATCGTTATTCAAAGAAATAAATGATCTCTACATAGCTAAGTGAAGAGAAAAATGGTCTATGCACTAGGTTCCTATGCATTGATCGTAGGATACCTATTGGCACAAGACCAACATTCATCTAATGCAATAATCAATTGGCATAATTACAATGTGTAATTGTATTAGCCTCCATGACCATAATTGGCTAGTGGAGGCCAAGATCGAGCATAATGTATGATTCTATCAATTTATCAGTTTTTCAAGATTCAGGTCCCCTCATGTCTGCTGGACCATTAAGGGATGAGATAACAAGTGGAGTGCCCACTTGCCTTGAATCTAGTCAGTGCAGTTGTGTTTCATTGACACCTTCCAGTTGTTACCTGTAAGTCTACATGTTCTGTTGTTGATGATGTGAGTCATGTTATTTGACTAATGTTGTTGTTCCTCTATTTTGACAATATTTTATAAATCAGTGAAATATTCGCCATTTTTTACAATTTTTTATAATGAAATTAAATATTCGCCAAGATTTTACAATATCTTATAACTTAGTGAAGGATTCACCAATATTTTATAATATTATATAATAAAATGAAAGATTCGACAAGATTTCACAACATTATATAATAAAATGAAAGATTCGCCAAATTTTTTATATATAAATATTATATTACTGATAAAATCGCCTTCAAATTTTCCTATATATCGGAGAGATTTGCCCATTTTTTATACATATAAATCTAGGGGTGGTTCTTAAAATCATCCCTGGCTCTTTTCCTACTTATATTTACTAATGCTCTGCACACAACCTAGATCCAATCAACCCCTCCTACTCTTCTGCGCACTTAGCTACAGATCTTTCACCTCCTATTCTACTAACACACAACAATACGGAGCTATCCACAATGAAGCTCACAATAGTGAATCTAACTGTAAGGAATATAACCCACATAAAACTTGGGTTCCTCCTTTTATATCCTTATTACAGGCTCTATACTTACTCATTACAGAATTGATACAAACTCATTATAGACTCGATATAGACTCCTTACAGACTCATTACCTATGGATTTATAATCTAACTTCTTCTTTCAGCCAACAGGTTTTCTTTCTTATTCTAGTAACACCTGACAGGAGGCACTAATGACTTGAATTATAGAGATTCCTTCATGTGTGTGGTTTCCAATGACTCTCATCGAACTCGTACCCATGATCTTTAAGGCTTGTAATTTTATAAGCATTACGCCTTAGTGTCACTTTCCAACCGTTATGCTGGTTGCATGCCTTTTGTTGTTGATATTTTGTTGTACCTTCCCTTTTCAAACTCCTTCTTGTGTCACAGCTTCCTCTTTTGGTGTCTCTTCCTCTTCTTATTCTTTCCTTTCACTCCCTCTGTCGTAACTTCTTTTATCCTCTTTATTTTTTGTCGCTGCCTCTCTTGTAGATTCTTTTCTCCTCTTTCTTTTCTGTCGCTACCTCCATCGTATCTTCTTCTTCTTCTCCTTTTGATCTTCTCCATACTTAGGAAAAACTTTGATTGAATTCTAAATTACTATACCTAGGCCCAACATGACCCCAACACTCACCTGTGGCTTGTCCCAATCCACTTCTAAGCTATTCCTCCAATTGTTTACTTGCATTGATTTTGCTATGAAAATATTCCATGATTTTCATCACTCTTTTTGCTTCAACACTGAACTCTTCTTCTTTCTTCTTCAATTGTTCCACCAGGTTGAAAATGACTTGTTCCAGCATGACCTTCCACAGTGATGCCATAATGTCACGCACCTTCTGATGTAAAGGATGAATGATACCCATAACTTTTTTTGCTTCAGCCTGCAACTCTTCCACCTTTTCCTCATGGTTTTGTTGCTGTGTGCGTAACACTATCATTTCCTACTGCAATTTCCCCATTTCAGTTTCCTTAGCGATTTTATGTGCTAAGGGTAGTTGATTCATATGAATCCTTATCTGCGTAATATTTACTTCAAATTAAGTCAACTCATTTTCAATCTTCTGTGATTACTCATCATTTATGAGGGCTTCCCAAGTCTGGGATACTTGGTCGACAAACTTGACGCAGATTTATTCTGATTCTGCTTTCTTCTTCGTGGCTTCACTTGCTACTACTCCTTGTTTATCCAAACATTTTGGAGGTGTCCGTGGTCTTATCTGTTCTTCTAGATTTGTAACCTTTTTCTTTAGTTCAGTCACTATATTTCATATTCTAATTACCTTGTCTTCTACCTTCATTTCCTATGTAATTTCATCATCTTCAAGATTTGAACAAGCCAGGTTTACAACATTCTCAAGTTTAAGTTTACTTTCTTCTCCTGCTTTTACTTTTTGTTTTGTCTTTTATATATTTGATTTTATTTTGTTAACAACATGTTCATATTTATTTTCCTGTTTATAGAGGGTACTTTCTCTTACTCTAATTTATGCGACTACCACCTTCTGCAAAGCATATACTTCCATTAGTCATATTTTCAAAAAATATATGAATACCTAGACAGTACTTATGGAAACCTTATGGGACTCTGTATTTTCCAAATCCAGTACTTCTCTTTGAATATGTACTCTGATTGGGTGGTCCCCTATTAGTATATAGGGTTTCGGTGCTTCAGTTGAGTCTAGTGCATCCTCTGACTCAGGTACTTGGGTTGCATGATCTACTGCAATTTTTACTTGTTCAATCATTTTACCTAGGTCATTCCGACACTCTGTGATATTAGTAGTAAACTCGTTATGCTTCCTTCCAAGGTCATGGAATCTTGCCTGGGTAGCTTCTTGTAATGCTTCTGCTAATGCTGTGAGCTCTTCATCATCCATGCAAACGGTATTGGCTTGCTTATTAGCCTTATATTTCTTGCGTTTTGGTTTTGTTTGTCTTGCTGCATCTTTCTCTCCCCGTTCTGGTTGATTTTCTAGTGATGGCTCCTGAGGAGGTGAATTGGACTTAGTCTTATCTAGTTCTATACCTTGTTTATATTTCCTAGTGTTTTTATCTAGATTAACCTCATTTTCCCTTGCATGAACTTCTAGTGCTTGTTGGAGCCATTCTTGTGGCCAATCATTGATAATGGTTCCTAAGTCATTTTTCGTCAATACAAATTGCATTTCCAACCATTGGCAATTTGGGTCCCTCTTTGGTTGGATGTCGATATAGTGTAGACCGATTTGAAATTTGACAGTTCGTCGAAATTGAGAAATAGTGTTTGTAGTAATTCTTACCTGGTGCTTCAATAGGTTTTTTAAGGCTTCAAGATGTACAAAGATTTCAATGTTTCTCTCTTTTTGCATGTTATTTTTTGTCAAGAACCAGATGTTCTAGTATCTTTCCCCTCTATAGTTAACAAGTAAATCCACCATTTGGTAGTCTGCTAGCTCATACCAAACAACAAATGAAACTAAGATCAATAACCAATAATAATGGAAAGAGGTACCTTCTTCTTGCGATGTGCCTACATATTGTAACAAATCGTTGAGCAAAAATTGTGACCAATTTATCTCGACTCCTTCCGCACAGAGTGAAGCTATCCCTACTCCAGCTGTAGTACATTGGTTTGGTCGTGAGGTTCGTAGCACTTTGCATGAAAGTATCATTGCTTCCAGTCAAACAACATGGTCATTAATGGATGACACTAAAAAATACTCTACCGTTCCTGACCAGGTCAACCTTTGCAATCAGGGCTGGGTCATTTTCCTTTTTCAAAATTGACAGTGGGTCTATTCCCTCCCATGGTAGGCCTATAATTACTGAAATCAGGTCAACATCAACTGAGTATGGTTTGTCTAGCCACATGAATCCACCATGAACTACTACCATTGGTTGCTTTACATAATTATTTGTTTATGTGATTTGGACAAAGTGTGGCATGGATAGTAATGATAGTAACCCAGTTTGTTCCATTCCTTTTGCCCATCTCATTGAAACAAAATGGTTTGGTGAGTCAGGCGTATCTTTACCAATTTCATATAGTTATTTCTAACCATATTTCTTATTTTGTTTGTATCATGATATTCAAAGGATAGCCTCTACAAATGCAACATGATGTCTAGCTGTACTTTAATCCCTTTTGGTAGTCTAGGTGCTACCAGTGTAGTTGAATTATTGATTGTGATGCGAATCTGTGGTGTGTCTGTCCTCCTTGGTGGAAAATATGGTGGAAACAGGTTTCTAGTTTCAAATTATTCTTGGTCTTCATCGACTGGTGGCACTGGTGTTTCTTTCTCATTTCTCTATTTCGTCATTGCCTACTTTCCTTTTGACACTGGTGAGAATCTTGGTTCCTCTAATCTGCGTTGTCCTGAAGGCCGAGGTGGAACTTTCCCAGCATGTGGAGTATGCCACTTCTTTGGAGGAATATGTCCTACAATATATTCCATAATAGGGGTAGGTGATGCAAATCCAGCTTCGGGATCTACAGTGGGACTAATGCTTGATATTGAAATAATCATGAATTGGATTCATCTCTTTGAGTTAGAAAGAATAATCGCTCTTCTTTTGTCTAGGGGTAATTCTTCTGACTATAGGCACAATGTGTAATATGAAAGAACAATTTGTTTGACAGTTTTCCTTCACATGAAGACGTTTTTAATTAGAAAGGAATTCGTTCTTTCAACCTCATGGGCTGTCCATTTGGATTATTTAAGGAATCTTTCTAGCACGTTGTTAATTAGCTGGCCTCTTTGAAAGGAAATTATTGTCATTTATGGTGGGTATGATCACAAAGTACGCCACCCAATTCAGTTGATATTTCCAACTTAATGAGTGACAGTTGTCTTTTCAAAAAGTTTCTTAATTTTGGTGTCAATGTCACATTATTCCAATCTAGGTTGTTTCCTATGGCAACTTCTCTTCTCCTTTTAAGTTCCATCAAATTTTTGTTGCTCCTCCTTCAACTTGGTTTTTACACACACTTTTTTATTTTTTATTTTTGTCCCTTTGTACTACTTGCAACTTACATTTCATCTTATTAAACGTATGTTCGCACTCCATGTGACTTACATTTCCTCTTAACCATCTGGTCACACTCCTTGTGAATTATATTTCCTCTTCTTAGAAGGGTTTCTCTCTTACACTATTGATATAAGTCTTCCTCTTTTTTTTTAATGCGACCTAGTCACAGTTGTCAAAGTAAGGATTCAATTGGCTCCCATTGATGAGCCCTCTGATCTATATCCCATCCAAATTCTTTAACTTAACTTCTCCTCCATCAATGATTTCCTTAACAACATACGGTCCTAGCCAATGCATTTTTAATTTTCTCGGATGCTTGAAGAATTTACTTTCATACATAAGAACAAGGTCTATGACTTAAAAATTATTGCTCTTAATGTGTCTATCATGCCATGCCTTTTGTATTTTGTTTTACACATTCTGGTGAAATCCTACAATGAAGCGATCTTCTAAGTGAATTAGTTGAAGCAATATTTATTCTACAAATCAACATCTGTCATTTCTGTAATCGCAGTTAATATCAAGCTTGATACGATATATTCCATAGGCATGGAATCTTCTTGTCCATACACCAAATTGAATGGTGTCTAACCTATCAACTTCTTACATGTTGTGCGATATGCCCATAATACTGTAGAGATATTCTCATTCCAGTCATCTTGTCATGCATCGAAGACCTTTGTAAGCGCATTCTCCATAGTCTTATTAAATTCTTTGATTGCTCCATTCTCTTGAGGGTGATATGGATTTTTCCTTCTATGTTGTATCAGGAATTCACCAGTCAGTTATTCAATCAATTGATTAACAAAATGCGTACCTTGGTTTGATCAAAATATTGGGGCAACCAAACTTTGTCACAACATTTTCAAATAAGAACTTTGCGGTTGATGCAGCAGTACAATCCTTTACTGGCACAACTTCCTCCCATCTAGTCAGGTAATTAGACTCAGTGATAATATACCTTTATTCGGTGCATTTTCCTACTAGACTGATAGGTCCTACGAAGTCAACATCCCATTTATCAAATGCTTATAATGTGATTTGCGGTGCTAGTGGAATTTCATTTCTTTGAGACGAATTCCTAGTTCATTGGAAGATATCACATCTGTGACAATAGTCTCGAGCATCTACATGCATGGTGGGCCACCATAGTTCTTGTAAAATATTTCTTACCGTTGTTTTTCCTCTAGAGTGGCATCCTACAACACTAGCATGTGCTTCAATTAATATCATTGGGCACTCATACTCTAAAACACAATGTCGGAGTATCTCATTGGGGCCTAGCTTGTAGAAATTCCCAACAATCAACTAGAAATCTGCGACTCGCACTACTAATTGTTTCTTTTGTGCCATGGTAAATTCACTTGGTGCATAGCCTGTAGTCAGAAATTGTATGATGTCTTTGTATTGATCATCAAACATAGTTACCACAAATAGTTGTGCATCAAGAAGATTATCACAGAGTAATATGAACAAAGGTGACTCAATGGGGATTGAAGGGAGACTCTTCGCAGAGTAATATGAAAAAAGGTGACCCAAAGGGGATCCAAGGGAGACTCATCGTAGAGTAATATGAACAAAGGTGACCCAATGGGGGAAATTTTCCATAATGTGATACTATATATGAAATATGTGTGGGAACCAAAAGGAATAGTTTGGGCCTTCTTCATAGCTTAAGGAGCACGAAGAAGGGATATAAGTATTCTCATTATGATACTATCTCCTGGATTTTTGTTGAGCCCAAGACGATAAATTATCGATGGTGTTTTCATGTTTAGAGAGTCTGAAAACATGAAGAAGACCCCAATGGGTATGTTTTTCATACATTAGTATCCTTAGACATAAAAAAGTATAAAAGTGTACAAAGGATAACTCTCCCAACCAAAAGGGGAAAATAGACTTCTTTTTCATAGCTAGTTCAGCCAGGCCAACAAAGAATAAACCTATATGGATTGAACGATCATTCAAATAATTTTAAGAGCATGAACGAAACAAATTTTTCTCGGCAATATTTTGTTTATGAGAGGGATGGAAAAGAGGTTAACTACAACCCATAAGTGAGCTTTTTCATAAAGTACGGTCCCAATGTCCAAAAAAGTATAAAATGATACAAAGGGAAATGTTCCTAGCCGGAAGGTGCTAGGTGGTCCTTTTCTTTAATTAGTCTACATAGGACAAAAAATGGATAAACAATACCACACAGATGGCCTTCCAAATACTTTAACAAGCATGAAAGGAAGCAACCTTGCTCGACAATATTTTCATTCTTTAATCAGTAAGAAAAGAGATTACAGAAACTCCATAATGGTCAATCAAGCAAGGATGAAGTGTTCGATGTACCAGAAGAGGTGATGTTGGGGTCATGGATGTCGGAGAGAAAAAATAACAGTGGAACATTGGTGGGGCCTCCTTGCGGGATAGTGAATGGCGGTAAATTTTTTAAATAGTTTGCAGTATGGATGGAGCAGAGGGCTCATGAACATGCCTATACACAATGGTTTCGACTTGCCTAGTGGTACACGAATCGAGGTAACTCTGAGAAATTTTCCATAAGAAGATACAGAGAGAATGATATCATGTGAGTTCCATAGGTATACAAAGCACAAAAAACTGATAATGTTGGTGCGAATGGCATGGAAAATGGAGGTCAGCTGACTCTGTGGTGCACAGAAGAAGAAGTTGACCAAATCGATGTCAAAACTATAAAGAGGTGTGTCAATGGATGACTTGTGCGCACAAAATTGGTATGCCACAACATGTGTGCATGCGTCATAGATACTTGTGTGTGACATTAAGAGTTTGAAGACTCATGTAGTGACATTGATGGTGCTGCAGATTCTGTAAGTGAAATGTCCACACAAGATATAGGGCGATGAACTAATGATGGTCAAGAGTGTGTTGAGGGGAACCTACTATAGGTAGGCCTAGATGTACCTGAAAAAAATTAGGCATGGGATGAACCAAGATATCCTGAAATATGGGGATTTTTGTTTCCCATCGTTTTTGTGCTCATTCTTTTTTGAGTGGTTACTGACACTACGATCGCATCTGGCGGTGCGTGAAGGGGGCCCACATGAGCCTTGTATGAGGAGGTGGTGTGAGATGAATATCTAGGAGGGAGGAAGTCCAATAGGTCATTTCTTCAACTGGGAGATATTTTCTTTATGGCGATAGCTTCCTATCCTCATTGAGGATTATCCATATGTATGCATGGACTACTGGGGAGATCCAAAGATTCCTCAACCTCCTGGACAGGTACGGGGAATAGATGGTATGTATACATGAAGCTTTGTGGTTTCAATCATATATTTTTGTTTACTAGCATACATGTTATTGATGATGATGACATATGGTGCACATGTGTAGACATGAGACAGCATCCTACAACGGGATAACCAACAACGTAGGGGTAGGGTGCAGGGTTAGATTCACCTTCTCATATGTAGAGGAGGTGATAGAGTGCTACTTTAGATTCACTGAGGTTGGATGTGGAGAGGCTACTGGATGGAGTCACCGATGATGGATGGAAGTATCTGGATAATGGATTGATCACCATGTGTTACCAAGATCTATCTGAGTGGATCGCTCTGATGAGGAGGATCACAATGGATGCTAAGTATGTTAGAGAAACAACACAAGGAGGTGTGTTGATGGAGGAGGAGAGCTTGGATGAGGAGGAGGATACCGAGGAGGAGATATTGGATGAGGAGTAGGATACTCAGGAGGAGATAGAGTCATAGGTATCAGACTCATATTAGCAACATGTGGTGCTCCACTCCAATGCATTTTATCATGGGTAATTTCATATTATATGTATGATCGGATGAGAAATACTATGGGGATTCTCTTTTTTGTAGTTGTTTGGAGAGACCAAACTGATTATGATATTATGATATGGATGCACGTGGATGCACATTTTTATATTTTTTGTGTTTTATGAGTCTCATGTTATGATGATGACAATGCCTATATAATGTATATAATATATGTATGCATGACTATATGATGATGCATGATGTATTTTATTTCCTATATGCGGGGATTGATGTGCCACTCTAGAATGCCATTAGCCATTTGATATACTACACTATTGAGACTTCTGGGAACATGCATGAATGAAATGGATTCAAAATGTCTAACCAATTGTCTAGTGCACAAGAAATTTCTAAAGAGACAGGGATCTTGCACCCAGTGGAAGTTATTCAACTAGGAGACAAGCAACTAGGAGTTTAGGAAGACATCAAGGTGATGAATACCCAAGTGAAGGGTGGTGGTCAGGAGACCAGTGACACCATTGTACTCAAATTGGTTGTTGGTAGAAATACCAACACACATTCTGTTGATATGGATCAACTCATGTGATGGGGAGTAAATGACCCATGCAGTAGATGTGAAATTAGGAGACCATCTAGTTGCGCCATCAACGAAACCAACATAGGAGGTTGAGATAGGATCCATATGAACCAACCAAGGAAAGAAAGTATGAGACCCATGGTAAAAAATGATGCAAAACAAGAAATAAAAACTATGATACAAGGGTATTCAGGATGGTCATCTTAGGCATAGAATCTTTTTAGGTAGATCCAAATGCAGGGATTCTTCAAGAGGCCACCTTTGAATTCAATGAGGAGGTATTTCCAATTATCGAGACAACAATGGATGACATAAGGGCCCTACCACATGGATTTAAGATTCCCTTTTCCAATATTATTATTGTCTTGGTCATAGATGAGGACAAGGTCCCTCTCATTAAAAGTGTGTGGGTGGACATGGGAATCATAATGGGACTTCGACTGGGTTTTAGGTGCTTCGATCATTTGGTGAGTAGTGTGATGGTCCTCACAAGTTTTCTCAAGTGTAAGTAGGAATTTTCCAATAGTGAAGTATTAGGTAGAAGCTCTATGACAAGGCAGAGTGACGAAATATGGCATTCAATAGGAATAACCAACTCCACACCGTGGACTAAATGGAATGGATTAAGACTAGTGGCAGTTTTGGTAGATGTTCGATAGAACCAAATGGAGGAAATGAGAAAATGATGCAAGTTGGTATTGCATTTGTCCAACATTCATAGGATCATGTTTTTGAGGATCTTGTTGACAACCTCAACTTGGCCATTTCCCTAAGGATAATAAGCATAGGAGTAGTGTTGTTCAAATTTCAACATAACAGAGATATTTGTTCAAATATTGTCCTCAAAGTGAGGACTGTGGACTGAGACTAGCTAGAGGGGGACATAAAAACAAGTGATAACATGGTTTAAAAAGAAGCATGCCATAGTGTTGGGTTTTTTCTCTCCTCTGAGGGTCCTGACCCAGGGTCAGTCCCTTCTACTCAATTCAAAAAAGCCCCAAGATATTGGCTTGATAGAGAAAATATCATTTGGTAGCACCTATGATGCAAATGCAGTCTCATAGGAGATATCTCAGTTTAGGATGGGTAACTGCCAGAACCATGTTTTCGAAGTTGAGTGGGGGGGATTTTCTGGTACCTTGGCCTCTTACCAAGGATCTCAACAAAGTGTATGGGTGGATTATTTACTTATGCTATAAATAGTTAGACTGCGACCTGTTGTTCTAAGAAACCTATTATAGCAACAATGTTTATGTAGTATGATTGTATTCACCTGATATTATGTGACTGCTATACATTTATTCATTCATAACCAAAACTATAATAATCCATTCAATACAAAAATTACACAGATAACTCGAACACATGCTTCATTCACATATATACACAATATATAATGTGGAAACCCATTCAGGAAAAAACCACAAATGTGCTCTTCATCTGGCTTACATAAATATATGCACCTTTTTCCTGCGCACTAAGATGCATACTCTATTATAGATATTATACTCTATTTCTACAGAATCTTCTCTCTTATCATCCTCCTTTATCCTCTCTCTCTATTATTTTCCTACTTATATTTACTAAGGATAAAAAAACAACCTAGATCGAATCAACCCCTCCTACTCTTCTGCGCACTCAGCTATAGATCCTTCACCTCCTATTCCACTAACAGACAACAATACAGATCTATCCATAATGAAGCTCACAATAGTGAATCTAACTTTAAGGAATCTAACCCGCATACAACTTGGGTTCCTCCTTTTATATCCTTCTTACAATATTTATACTGAATCATTACAGAATTGATATAGACTCATTACAGACTAGATACAGGCTCCTTACAAACTCATTATATATGGGTTTATCAACTGACTTCCTCTTCCAGCCAAGAGGTTGTCTTTCCTATTCTAGTAACTCCTGATGGGAGGCACTAATGACCTAACTTACAAAGATTCATTCATGTGTGTGGATTCTGTGGACTCTCGCCGAACTCGTACCGACGATCTTCAAAGATTTTCATTTTCTGAGCATTATGTCTTACTATCACTTTCTAACCATTATGTTGCTTGCATGTCTTCTGCTATTGATATTTTGTTGTACCTTCCCTTGTCTCACTCCTTCTTCTGTCACAGCTTCCTCTTCTAGTGTCTCTTCCTCTTCTTCTTATTTCCTTTCACTGCCTCTGTCGCAACTTCTTTTATCCTCTTTATTTTTTGTCATAGCCTCTCTCATAGATTCTTTTCTCCTCCTTATTTTCTGTCACTACCTCCATCGTAGCTTCTTCTTCTTCTCCTTTTTTCTTCTCCATACTTAGGAAAAAAACTGATTGAATTCTAACTTACTGTACCTAATCCCAATAGGACCCCAACACTCACATGTGGCTCATCCCAAGCCACTTAAAATATTCCATGGTTTTCATCACTCTTTTTGCTTCAACACTGACCTATTCTTCTTTTTCTTCTTCAATTGTTCCACTTGGTTGGAACTGACTTGTTCTGGCATGAAATTCTGCACTGATGCCACAATGTCACATGCCTTCTGATGTATAGGATGAATGATACCCATAAATTTTTCTACTTCATCTTGCAACTCTTCCACCTTTCCCGGGGATGTTTTTGTTGTGTGCGCAACACTTTCATTTGCTGCTGCAATTTCCTCATTTCAATTTCCTTAGCCATTTTATGTGCTAAGGGTATTTGCTTCATATGACTCCTTATCTTCTTAATATTTAATTCAAATTAAGTCAGTTCATTTTCAATCTTCTATGATTTCTCATCATCCATGAGGTCTTCCCAAGTTTGGGATACTTGGTTGACAACCTTGACGTAGATTTATTTTGATTATGTTGTCTTCTTTGTGGCTTCACTTGCTAGTTCTCTTTGTTTATCTAGCACTTCTTGAGGTTTTCTTGGTCTTATCTATTCTTATAGATTTGTAACCTTTTTCTTTAGTTCAGTCACTATATTTCCTAGTGGAATTACCTTGTCTTCTACCTTCATTTCCTATGTTATTTCATCATCTTCAAGATTTGAACAAGCTAGGTTTACAACATTCTCAAGTTTCTGTTTAATTTCTTCTCCTTTTACTTTTTGTTTCATCTTTTGTATCTTTGATTTTATTTTGTTAACAACATGTTCTGATTTATTTTCCTATTTACAGAGGGTACTTTCTCTCTAAGTTATGTGACTACTGTCTTCTGCAAACCATATACTTCCATTAGTCACATTTTCAAAAAATATATGAATACCTTGCCAGTACTTATGGAGACCTTATGGGACTCTGTATTTTACAAATCCAATACTTCTCTTTGAATATGTACTCTAATTGGATGGTCCCCTATTGGTGTCTATGGTTCCGGTTCGTCAGTCGAGTCGGGTGCATCCTGTGACTCAGGTACTTGGGGCACACGATCTACTACAATTTTTACTTGTTCAATCATTTTACCCAGGTTGTTCCGACACTCTATGATATTAGTAGTAAAATCGTTCTACTTCCTTCCAAGGGCATGGAAGATTGCCTCGGTAGCTTCTTGTAATGCTTCTGCTAATGCTATGAGCTCTACATCATCCATGCAGAAGGTATTCGATTTCTTATTAGCCTTATATTTCTTGCGTTTTGGTTTTGTTTGTTCTGCTGCATATTTCTCTCCCTGTTCTGGTTGCTTTTCTAGTGATGGCTCCTGAGGAGTTGAATTGGACTTAGTATTATGTAGTTCTCGACCTCATTTATATTTCCTAGTGTTTTTATCTAGATTAGCCTCATTTTCCCTTGCTTGAACTTCTGGTGCTTGTCGGAGCCATTCTTGTGGCCAATCATTGATAATGGTTCCTAAGTAATCTCCCTTCAATACAAATTGCGTTGCCAACCACTAGCGATTTGGGTCCCTCTTTTTTTGGATGTCGATATAGTGTGAACCGATTTGAAATTTGATAATTCGTTGAAATCAAGAAATAGTGTTTGTCGTAATTCTCACTTGGTGCTTCACTAGGTTTTTTAAGGCTTCAGTATGTACAAATATTTCAATGTTTCTATCTTTCTGCATGTTATTTTATGTCGAGAACCAGAGATTCAGGTATCTCACCCCTCTACAGTAAACAAGTAAGTCCACCAATTGGCAGTCTGCCATCTCATACCAAATGAAAAATGAAACTAAGATCAATAACCAAGAATAATGGAAAGAGGTACCTTCTTCTTGCGATGTGGCTGCATATTGTAACAACTTGTTGAGAAAAAATTGTGACCAATTTATCTCGACTCCTTCTACACAGAGTGAAGCTATCCCTACTCTACATGCAGTACATTGGTTTGGTTGTGAGGTTCGCTGCACTTTGCATGACAGTATCGTTGCTACCAGTCGAACAATAGGGTAATTAATGGATGACACTGAAAAATAATCTGTCGGTCTTGACCAGGTCGACCTTCGCAATCAAGGCTAGGTCATTTTCCTTTTTCAAAATTGACAATCGGTTTGTTCCCGCCCGTGGTAGGACTAGAATAATTGAAATCAAATCAACATCAACTGAGTATGGTTTGTCTAGCCACAGGAATCTGCCATGAAAGAATACCAGTAGTTTCTTTACATAATTATTTATTTCTATGATTTGGCCAAAGTGTGGCATGAATAGTAATGACAGTAACCCAGACTGTTCCATTCCTTTCGCCCATCTCATTGCAAAAAAATGGTTTGGTGAGTCAAGCGTATCTTTACCAATTTCATATAGTTATTTATAACCATATTTGTTAGTTTGCTTGTATCATGATATTCAAAGGATAGCCTCTACAAATGAGACATGATGTCCAGTTGTAATTTAATCCCTTTTGGTAGTCTGGGTGCTACCAGTGTAGCTGAATTCTTGATTGTGATACGAATATGTGGTGTGTCAATCCTGCTTGGTGGAACATATGGTGGAAACAGGTTTCTGGTTTCAAATTATTCTTGGTATTGATCGACTAGTGGCACTGGTGATTCTTTCTCATTTCTCTGTTTCTTCATTGCCTACTTTCCTTTTGACATGGTGAGAATCTTGGTTCCTCTACTCTGCGTTATGTTGAAGGCCGAGGTGAAACTTGCCCAGTAGGTGGAGTATGTTGGTTCTTTGAGGGAATATGTCCTAAAATATATTCCATAATAGGGGTAGGTGATGTAAGTCCAACTTTGGGCTCCACAATGGGACTAATGCTTGATATTGAAATAATCATGAATTGGCTTCATCTCTTTGAGTTACAAAGAATAATCGATCTTCTCTCGTCTAGGGGTAATTCTTCTGACTATAGGTGCAAAGTGTAATATGAAACAACAATTTTTTTGACAGTTTTCCTTCACACGAAGATGTGTTTAATTGGAAATGAATTAATTCTTTCAACCTCATGGGCCATCCATTTGGATCATTTAAGGTAGATTTCTAGCACTCCATTAATTAGCTGGCCTCTTTGAAAGGAAATTATTGTAATTTATGGTGGGTATGATCACAAAGTACGCCACCCGATTCAGTTAATATTTCCAACTTAATGAGTGACAGATGTCTTTTCCAAAAGTTTCTTAATTTTTGTGTCAACGTCACATCATTTCTGATCTAGGTTGTTTCCAATGGCAACTTCGCTTCTCCTTTTAAGTACCATCAAATTTTTGTCGTTCCTCCTTCAACTTGGTTTTTACACACACACTTTTTTATTTATTTATTTTTATCCCACTGTACTACTTGCGACTTACATTTCCTCGTATTAAACATCTAGCCGCACTCCATGTGACTTACATTTCCTCTTCTTAGAAGTATTTCTGTCTTGCACTATCGATATAAGTCTTCCTCTCTTTTTTTTAATGCAACCTAGTCACAATTATAAAAGTAAGGATTCAATCGGCTCCCATTGATGAGCCCTCTGATATATGTTCCATCCAACTTCTCTAACTTAAATTCTCCTCCATCAGTGGTTTTCCTAACAACATACGGTCATAGCCAATGGGTTTTTAATTTTCTCGGATGCTTGAAGAATTTACTGTCATACATAAGAACAAGGTCTCTGACTTAAAAATGATTTCTCTTAATGTGTCTATCATGCCATGCCTTTTGTCTTTTCTTTTACACATTCTGGTGAAATCCTACAATGAAGCAATCTTCTAAGTGAATTAGTTGAAGAAATATTTATTCTACAAATCAACATCTTCCATTTCTGTAATCACAGCAAATATCAATCTTGATACGATATAGCCCATAGGCATGACATATTCTTGTCCATACACCAAATTGAATGGCGTCTGACCTATCATCTTCTTACATGTGTGATATGCGAATAATAATGCAAAGATATTCTTATTCCAGTCACCATGTCGCGCATTGTAGAACTTTGTAAGCGTATTCTCTAGAATCTTATTAAATGCTTTGATAGCTCCATTCTCCTGAGGGTGATTTGGAGTTGTCCTTCTATGCTGTATCTGGAATTCACTAGTTAGTTTTTCAATCAATTGATTAACAAAATGCGTACCTAGGTTGCTGATCAAAATATTGGGGCAACCAAAATTTGTCACAACATTTTCAAATAAGAACTTTGTGGCTGTTGTAGCAATACAATCCTTTACTGGAGCAGCTTCCTCCCATCTGGTCAAGAAATCAGTCGTAGTGATAATATACCTTGCTTTGGTGCGCTTTCCTACTAGAATGATAGGTCCTATGAAGTCAACAACCCATTTATCAAATGCCTCTAATGTGATTTGTGGTACTATTGGCATTTCATTTCTTCGGGAAGACTTCCTAGTTCATTGGCAGATATCACATTTACGACAATAGTCTCGAGCGTTGACATGCATGGTGGGCCACCATAGTCCTACTTGTAAAATATTTCTTATGGTTTATTTTCCTGTAGAGTGGCCTCCTGCGACATTAGCATGTGCTTCACTTAATATCATTGGGTGCTCGTACTCTAAAACACAACGTCAGAGTATCTCATCGGGGCCTAGCTTGTATAATTTCCTAGCAATCAACTGGAAATATGCGACTCACACTACTATTTTTTTCTTTTATGCCATGGTAAATTCACTTGGTGCATAACCTGTAGTCAGAAATGGTATGATGTCTTTCTATTGATCATAAAACACAATTATAACAAATAGTTGTGCGTCAGGAATATTATCCTCCAGGCTATCAGGTTCTTCTCTACTTTCTATTCTTGACAAGTAGTCGGGGCCCAAATTCAACCTACCTAGTTTAACAGCTATTTCAAAATTGAATTCCTAGAAGAGGATAAGCTACCAGTAGATTACCCCCCCAACACTAGCTTATTGACCAAGTATTTAAGCATAGAGTGGTCAGTGTACATATTGAAGTGTCAACCCAACAAATAATACGGTCTAAATATTTGTAGAGCATACACCATCTCTATATCTTCCCTCTCCGTTGTGGTGTAGTTTTTCTTTGCTTTTGATATCATTTTGCTAGCAAAAGCAATGGGGTGATCAATCACTCCTTCCCCTGTATGTGTCAGTGTCACGCTGAGTGAAACGGATGATGCGTCAACATGGAAATGGAATTTTTTTTCCAAGAATGGAAATACAAGTATTGGCACATCAGCCATCTTGTTCTTCAACTTGTCCAGACTCTTTGACATTTGTCTGTCCATTGAAACTTAGTGTCTTTCTTCAACAGTCTCTCCATTCGGGTAGTCACCTCTACGTATCCCTTTATAAACTTCATGTAGTATCCTGTATGTCCTAATGTTTCTCATAACTGCTTAACTATTGTGGGTGGTGGTAATTATAGGATGATGGCAATTTTGGCTGGATATAGCAAAATTCCATTACGACGGGACACATGGCCTAACAGAGCTCCAAAATGGGAACAACAAATACATTTTATCAAATCTAAGGAGATTTGATATTGGTGACATCGTTCCAACATCATTCTGAGGCTCTCAATATGGTATTTGATAAGACCAAATACCATATAGTCATCAAAATAGACTTTAATAAATTTATGTATAAAATATTTAAATGTAGAAACTACGATTCTAGAAAAAATTACAAGTGCATTCTTGAGTCCAAAGGGCATTACCCTGTACCGGTAGCATCCCATTCCATCGCAAAGGTGGTCTTGTATCAGTCCTCCTTTGCAATTCTTATACAATGGTATCCTGAAAATCCATCAGTGAATGAGTACATTTCTTGTCCTCTGACATTCTCCAATACTTCATCTGTGAATGGTGTCGGAAATGGATCTTGTAGGAAGACATGATTTAATTTCCTCAAGTCAACACAAATCCTCACTTCACTTGAAGATTTCTTATATTGTACTACAATTGAACTAATCCATTCTGATTCTTCAACAAGTTCTATCACACCTTCCTCTAGCATTCGATCCAGTTCATCTTTGACTTTATTTTTGTAGCACGATTTTAATCTGTATGGTTGTTGTTTGACCAGTTTCGAATTGGGCCTCAAAGGTATCTTCATTTCACCAACATCCCTGACTACGCCTTTCATCTCATAAATTTTGGTAGGGAACAAATCTTGAAATTCATGTAGTAAGTCAGTGATATTTCCCATAGTCTCATCATTCCAATAGCCTCCAATATTGGAAATTTTTGGGTTTTCAGGTGAGCCAATATTTATTTTCTTTATCTTGATCAAACTCAGGAATTGGTTATTGGACATACTAGATCCTTCCACTGCACACATAACTTCTTACTCCGGTATGTTTATGTCAAGTGGTTCATCATCATCTGGTTCTCCTATAATGTTGTAGCAGTCCATCCAGTGATGGAATGGAGTGTTGCATTGATGGTAGTTGGTAGCTGCGATCGGGATTTATTAAAATATATTTTCTTTCATTATTTGTAGCGTAGCATCAACTATTGGATATTCACTTGTGAACTTAAATGTCTAGGTAAATCTTGTAACTAAAGTTTCCCATTTGATAGTTCCTCTTCGCATCTCTACTGATGTGTACCAATTTCTTGGTACCATTTCCAATGTGTGGATTAATCGATGGACCCACTCCTGTCGCAGATATTACTACCATTTGGTGAGACAATGCTATATGCTATATAGGATTTGTCAGTCCTATATACTTCTGATCAGTATAGCTAATATGTTCTCCAATAATTATCTCCATTAATGTTCTACACTATGGCCATTCAGAGATAGCTTATTTATGTGTACCCCACCATCTTGAGGGCGTATATTTCAGGACAAAGTACAAAGCAGATAATTGTTGTGATCCTGTCATTTTTTCTTCAAACTCCATCAAAAAACACGCAAGGTTGGGTAACCCATCATATGTAGGAATCTCTCTTGCTTCAGCTCCTACCCTTTGGACAAATCTTGTGATTCTTGCGGATCTTCTCATGGAGAATTCATGTAACCTATTTTTACAAGTTTTCCATGGAATCACTTGAATTGGATGCGCAATAAATTACACTCTTCCAACTTAGCTTTCCATGAGCTGTTGTATTTATATAATATTCTCCTGAAGACATGATATTGTATAACTAGTCTAGGTAATTTCCTTGGCCTTCACTATTTATGGGCTCAACATATCTCTGCCCTTCAAGCGGATCAATTGGTGTAACCACCCTTAGCTCAGAATCTTCAAATGATAAGATTATTTTCTTGAATTTTACAATGTTTTGATTGTCTATTTCCCAATCAATTCCCAAAAGTATAGGATATGGATTTGTGTCATCGATAATGTCGATCACTTCAAAATTGGCATATGTTCCTAATACTTTGAATTCTATAGGAACTTGGGTTTATCTACCAAGTGATATAACCTTTGACTCATTTGCAAGCCTTATTTTAATGGGAGACCAGTCCTTTCACCTCTTATTCATGCTCTCACATGTCTATCTTGTTAAAATGTTAACATTCGAGTCCAAATCTAGTATGATATAATTCATATCATAGTCTCCTATCTGTGCAATCATTCATAGTTATCGGTATGTTTTTAATCTCTTCCTGATGTGGTTGACTCTTTTATCAGGTCGCAGGTTGTATGTGGTCTCCTCTATCATAGCTGTCGGTTCTGTGACAAAATATTTATCATTGATTAGTGCTAAATAACTTTTGAGAAATTATTTAAGCTTACTAACTTGCTTCATTGGTTTCTTCTTGATTAGATTTTCAAAGCAATGAGAATGGTATTGATTTGTATAGATGTCTATGGTTGATTAGCATTAAGAAATTCTTGTCACACCTCCA
Source organism: Pseudotsuga menziesii (assembly GCA_001517045.1). Taxonomy (NCBI): domain Eukaryota; kingdom Viridiplantae; phylum Streptophyta; class Pinopsida; order Pinales; family Pinaceae; genus Pseudotsuga; species Pseudotsuga menziesii. Next base: position 1,251,207 of record LPNX010099692.1, read on the forward strand.
AGAATACTTGTTTATCCTTCTTGACATCTAGCGATGCTTTCTTTTGTGCTATAGGTCCCACCTGCGGTTGTCCATGCTATGTATTCTGGTCTATGCCTATCGCAACACCTCCTCTCTTCACTAAAACAATGTGAGGTTCTTTGGGTTTGACGAAGATCATTTTAATGTTCTGATTGGTGCTTGGATTCTAATTCTGCATCGGTTTGGGTTTATGACAGCTCTAGCCTACCATTTTGCAATTAATTGTGGGCACTATTCAATATTGTGATCTAAATATTTACACTATGTAAAAATTTTTGCAGGACTTTGACAATATTGAGAAAAATGCCTCGGATTCCCATAGTTATAACATATGACTTGGCTTCTTCCTCAACCAAATCCTCCTCTTCCTTGTTGTTGTCCTCAGCCTAGAACATTTCCACCCCCCCTTTGTTGAGGGTATTGATGTTGTCATGGATACTGATTGTGATGGTAGTGTGGCTGAGGATACTGGGTTGTTGATATTGCAGTGGTGGGTATTGAACATGCTGATACTGAGGCTGCACCCATTCAGCTTGCATATGCTGATCATTTTTAATCAAGTAGGTATCTACCATCTTTTCTTGCAGTAGTTTAAGTGCTCTACAATATTTTTCATCATGGCCTACCGATCTACAAAATTTACAGTACATACTAGCTGGTGCACTTACAATATTCTATAAATACAGACATTCTTTAGACTTGTGTCCCCTAGTCTGGCATATTCTACATGAAGGAGTCCCTTGTGTTTTCATCGGGTTCAATGCTCCTACTACAACGTAGTTCATGAGCGCAAGGAAATTATCTTTATGGTTCCCATTTGTTCAAAATATTGTAGACCATAGTTCTTCTTGAAATTCCTTGTCTCTCTTAATGTCCTAGAGATGCACCGTAAGGTTGGCCAGGTGCGACTGAATTTGCATCATCCTTGTGCCATTGTCTCCAATCGGGGAGGATTCTATCTATGACATGATATTTTGTTGCATAAACAAGGTTCAAATGTGTGGTAACAAGGCGATGATGAACCATTACTTATGTTGTGTGTCCAAAATTTGAAATCTTACTTTGTCCATTAATGTTTTAAATATATGGTCAAAGTCCCAAACATATTATGTTGGTAGATGCTTAATTTATTTGATCTTAGTAATACATTGATATTCAGACTTTGGTTTTTTGAACTCATCTATCATGCTCATTCGTATTTCATTCAACATTTTCTGGAAAACTCCTACTGGAACTATAGAAAATTTCATGTACCATTCAAGCACACGACCTCATAGATTCATGATCATCTATGCTTTTTTAATATTATCATCTTAGATATGTCACATAATCCACATAGCTTCACACAGGAACCAATGTTGTTCTGGGTCTTCCAACCCATTTCCATTGAATATTGGTAACTTAATATCAGCTCTAGCCATTGGGTTTACTGTTGGTACAATCAAAACAAAATTTTGGCTAGCCGAACTCCCTTGTTTGCTAGTTACAGAGTTAGTACTACTAGTATTTACAAATGCACTCAGAGATAAGTCTCTACAACTTACCTCTAGAGACACACATGGTGGTGTAGGAGAGTTGTAACCTCATTCTTGATCCAAAGCTTCAGTCGATTCTTCTTACTCTTCATCTGCTTCAAATATCAGATGATATTATTCATCATTTCGTCGAAGTATGATGCAAGTTCATAGTCTTCTTCTCCTCCGGGGATGCTGCAACGCCCTCTTCCTAACAAAGTCTTTCTTTGATTTCCATATCTAAATATTCTTCCACTTCTTAAACAACTAGATTCAAGTTCAATTCCACTATCTCCTGGGAACATATCAATTCAGAGTGCATGATACCCACTCTTTTTATACATGTTTTTATCACCTTCACAGAATTCCTTTTTCACATACAAGCATTTTTATCCATGTATTTAAAGATGATAGATATATACCACATGGTACTTGGAAGAAATTTAGCTCTACCTCATTCTATGAGGTTATGGTGTCAACAAAAAACTCAGTAATGTATCCCTCCAAAATACTATCTATCCAAAAATATACAGCACTCGACACAGGGTTGCTTACTCCTTCTAGTCGTTGAATCAATTGAGGATTTCACTCCTTCTGTTTTCCTCCTTGGAAATTTCTTTGTTGGGTTTCCAACTTAGAAAACCACTCATGCAACACAATGGGAAACTCCAAAAATAAAATATTGTGGATATCTATATATATGTACCGACCAAACCACTCTGTTGGGTTCCACCGAGATCCTTCACTTCCTTCTTGTGCAAATTATAATGCTTTGAAATCCACCCAGTCTTGGATCTCGGGTTTTGTTGGTTCCCACAACATATCCATTACCACAATGATTCAAGTCGAGACAATGAAACCATTTGTTGGATTTTATCCCTCCTTTAAGGGTCTTTACCCAAGTTCACTCCCTTCCACTCAGCGCAACAAAGCCCTAAGATATCAGCTAGACATAGCAGAGCTCAGTTAGCAACACCTGCGATGGAGATGCAGACTCACTTGAGATATCTGAAGTTTAGGATGGGTAACTTCCAGAACCATGTTTCTTCTATTGTGTGCGGGGGGGTTTCTCCTACCTTGGCCTTTTACCAAGGATATCATCAAAGTTTATTGATGGATTATTTATTATCCTATGGATAGTTATACTGTGACCTGCTATTCTAAGCAACCTATTATAACAACAATCTTTATGCAGTATGATTGTATTCAGCTGATATACATTTATTCATTCATAACCAAACCTATATCGATCCATTCAATATGAAAATTTCATAGATAACTCAAACACATGCATCATTCACATATATACACAAGATATAAGGTGGAAACCCATCTGGGAAAAAACCACACATGTGCTCTTAGTCTCTCTTGCGGAAATATATGCACCTTTCATCTGCGCACCAAGATGCATACTTTATTCTGGATCTTATTCTATTTTCTACATACTCTTCTCTCTTCTCATGCTACTTTATCCTCTCTCTCTGATATTTTCCTACTTATCTTTACTAACGATCTGCACACATCCTGGGTTGACTCAATCCCTATTACAACTGATTTTACCACACATGGTAGATCACACATTTATGGCCTTCCTTGTCCCTCTGCAGAATATTTGGATCCCATCGACTATTTTTGTACCAGTGATGTTTCCAAGATCATCACTAAAAACACATGTTATTTTCCATACGCGACTTTTAAACCCATTCTCGCGTACATATGCGGATATGACCCTTAAACCTGCATACATAGGGATGTGTGCAAAAGGCCAAAGGTTTTGGAGTTTTCCTTGATGTGGATCTAAGTCACTTGTATCTTGGGCTTCCATATGCCTTGATATCACTCGGATTTGACCTTCCATTAACCCATTGAAGCACTATATAAGGAACCCTTTGGATACATTGAAAGGGGAGGAATTGAAGAGCAAGAAAACTATAGTCCATTGTTGCCATAGCTTATACTTGAGTCTGCATCCCTTTGTCCCCTGGAGCACTTTGTGTTCTTCCCAAGCTTTCCTTCGATTGTGAGCTTGCTATCGAGAGATGGAGGATTGAAGTGGTGGAGGCCCAAGTGAAGGATTCATTTTCTCCGGTTCATAGACGTGCCGATAGAGGTTGTCATTCTTGCAATCTCTGATTTATATTAATAGAAATATATTTTCCTATCCAATAATGTGCATTTAAATGAATATTGAATCCATGGATTCTTTTAATTGCTTATACGTTATTGATTATATATTCTAGAGTATGTCTAACACAATTATATATCATGCTTGTCTTGTTTTCTTATTGTTGATAGAGAAAATTGTTAACACAAGCGGGATTGGAAAAGCTCAACGAGGATCTACATCAACCATCCAGAATAAGGTATGTTTCGAGATCCTTTAGTGTTAGATGTTTATTTCTCTTGCATATTGGGAAGGGATTGATTTCTGTGTTTACTCTGTCTATTGTGGTACCCCAAGCCATAGGAATTTTTCTCCGTAACAGAATTGGCGACCATACTAGGGAGTTCCTAGCCATTTCCTTTGGGGTTTTTTTTTGGCATTCAATGTTCTTGAATTGCTCTAATTTCTCTATTTCTGAGTTAGGTTTGGGGGCATGTTTGCCTAGTTGTGTCTGATAGGAGTAAATTTTGTCTCAACTTGTCTGTTTTCCTTCTTTTTTATCTCTTTTTCTTCCTATACATGGGGTTTTCCTTCATAGTCGCATGTACACGCATGTTTTCCTAGAATATCCGCATATATACGCAGATTTTCTGCAAACACTCGCGTATTCCCTACGTTTTTCCTTTTGGGGGAAGATTAAGTGTTGTTGGGTGAGGTTGGATGATTGCTGAGTCTTCTTGGATGCTTTAGGAGTTTGTATACACCTTTGTTTCTGACCAATGATGCTTTTTAGTTTAAATTTTTGAAAATGTTCTTGTCATTTCATTTCCTATTTTTTGTTTTGGGATTAGCGTGTTAGGTCTCTCTTTACCTTGGTGCTTTTTTTGGGTGCTGTCTGATAGTGCTTGTAGAATCTGAGGATTGTAGAGTCATACTTTTTCTTTTTATCTCATTTAAATTCAAAAAATACAAAATCATTTTCTTTTTACATCATTATACATTGTTTGCATTTTTCATTTTTCATGGTAGTTACATTAGGTTTGCTTGGAGAGTATTAGTCATATTTTCATATAGGAATGATTTCATATTCATTTGAAGGAAAATTTTTCACTTCACGTAGTAGCATACCCCATTTTTCATTTGACACATTGCATTTGCATTGATTATTAGGTGTGCATTTTACTTCTTGTTGCATCATAACATCATTAGTTGCATGACCATTTTCCCTTTTGAGTAATAACCCAATTAAAATCAACGCATAATAAAATGAATTACACTCTTTTATTTTATAGGGTGCACCAACAAGATTAGGTTTTAGGGTCTTCGAATAGTTCATTATGATTAAATTCTCCAAGACCACTAAACGAAACATTTATGTGTCTGTCGAGGTGAGAGTGTGAAATTCCTTTATATAATTAGTGTTTCTCAGGATCCTCCTCTTACAAGGGAGTTAAGCATGAGGAAATGTGAGCGGTTATTGATTGGGATGACCCCTGGTCATAACTGAGTAGCACCAGAGATATTTACAGGATTGTATTTGTATCTAGGGGCTTTTTCGAGAGTTTCAAGCTTTGCTACCCTGCCCATACGGTCAATCCCGCCTGCGATTGTCTGCTTGAGCATTGATTATATTGAGGTGAACTTAGTTTCCTTACCTAGGTTATCAAGGGGGTACTTCACAAAGGTTATTTTGCAAGTGTCCTGGCCAGGTAGGGGTCAGACATCACAATCGCTATATGCATTGAAGCTGAGGGCCACTATAATTGGTTATGAACCTCCTCTTGTTGTGTATGGGAATCTCAAGCCCCTCTTAGGAGAGACATACTTGCTTCATTCTGGAGCTCACATATCCTATCCTTGTTTGCTTGCGATTTGGCTTTGCATTTTATAGGTGTATGCTTTGTGCACGCTAGTTTTCCTAGGGTTTGCGTAATTAGATCGAGTCTTTTCATTTTTTGAGTCATGGTGGATTCGGGCACTACACTTCACCGTTCTCATCATTTAGCAGTAATTTATCCTTCCACATCTCGTCCTCCTTTGGGAGAGAGAAACAAACACTCCAGGTGGACTACTTCTCACTTTGATTCACACACGATGGGAGATCATAAGGATGAGATTCCCGAGATGTCCTCTCCACCTCATGAGGTTGGGGATGAAGATCCTACTCCTATATATGATCCTTCACCAGAAATACCTTCACACTCTAGTTATGATCCTTCATTCATAGGTCACTGGTATTGGTTTCCAGGTGACGAGACTCACTATGAACCCACAAGCACTAGTCATGTTTGTTATGGCATGTCTGATATCCCTGCACCCGATCCAGCACATCATGTTGAGTTGGAAATTGAACCTAGCACTATGCCTGGGGGCACTGCTATTCCTTTACATGCAGAGGGATTTGGGAGCACTAGTCACATTGCACCTTCCATCCCCGTGGTGGAAGCAACCTCACATGTCCGTCTTAGACCTAGTGTTAGTAATTAGATGCGGATACCAGAACTGAAATGAGTGACCATAGGGAACACCACTTACATCCCTTCACATGTCCCTTTGTCCTCAAACCCTACTCCATTGAATGCATTTTTGACAACCCTTCCTCCCCCTCATTCACATGGTCCTTCAGGCCAAAATATTGCTACTAGCCATGTTCGTACTACGACTGCTCGCACGGTAGTGTCTTAGAGTCAAGTACCTCCTGCTGTGTTGGGAGGTCATATCCCTATTTCTAGATCATCTCATGGTCCATCGCAAGGAGTTCCCCATATCCATAACTATGGAAATTCTCATGGGACATCTCATGGGACACCTTATGGAGCTTCTCATGGACAGTCTTATGGACCACAGTATGGACAGAACTATCAACCCTATGGGTGCAGGTATCAACAACCTGCTTACTCTTCCAATTATGGATTTGTAGCACTGCATAATCAAGGTACACCACATCACAATGCTTCCATGCATCCCTATATGCGTCAAATGGGAGGGGGTTTTAATGGACACGACCATGGTATTTATAGCAATCAGCCTTACATGAACCAGAACTATCAGGGATCATGCCATAGACCGGCTCAACCTAGGCTCCCTTTCCTTGCAATGTTGAACTTACCTAACTTATCGAGACTTATGAATGATCTGGTATCTCATGACCCGGCCTGGCCAACCGTCCTTGGCAAGCTTCCTTCGGACATTCCCAAGCTCAAGGGAAAAGTTGGAGAAGATCGTAGTGAGCCTATCACTACTTTTCACCTTTGGTGCTCTTCCAATTCCTTACATGAGGACTCAATCCATTTGAGGCTATTTCAACGCACCCTCACCATGCCTGCAACAAAATGGTATATAGAGTTACCAAGGGGGGTGTTCATTTTATTCGATGACCTTTCCATGACTTTCCTTAATCACTTTCAGCTACCCATATGTTACGACGTCGGTACCGAGCTCTTGTCGACATTTTGACAAGACAAAGCTACACATATCTCGAATCATATTCAAGAGTGGCGTAGATGGAAGTGGTTGATTAAAGCCTTTATACCATTGGAATTTCTACTTGAGTGGTTCCTCAAGTTGTTTTTACCTTACATTGTGAAGGATGTTTCTACATCTAGAGTCCAAAACGAGGAACAAGCAATCTTTAGGGAACAAGAGTTGGATTTGATCTACGCTCAATCCGGTCTTTTGTATGAGATCATACCTAATGCTTTGCGATCTAGTTTCGATCCCAAGATCAAGCCTGGACTACATGCCGATGGAATTGTGGGTTGTACAAGTGCCAAATCTGTGGATTCGGTTGTGAAACAAGTGAGCCAATTGTCAATTAATCAATCCGTGTCGAGAAAAGCCACGACTTTGTCTCAACCTACCAAAATGGTGAGTGTACTTTCTGTGCAATCGTCAGAGCAGAAGGGAAACCGGCAGCCTGGAAGGAATAGGAAAACAGGAAAAAATAATCATAAGGGTGGGAAAAAGAATGAAAATGCTAATTATAATGACAAGAACACTCATAATGCTAGGGGGGACAAGAAGTATAAATGTAAGGTAAATTTTCCTTGCAAGTTATGTAAGGAGGACCACCTCACTTACTTGTGCCCTCATATGGAAGATTCCTCAAGATTCATAGCACAGGGCCTAGCCATGCTAACTAATCCTTTACCCAACAATCAAAATATGAAATCGAGGATGATTGATCCTCATTGTGCATCGAGTGGAGATCAAAATCTACCGGAATCCAATAGTGGTCATGGTTGCGTTAACATGGTGCATGTCACTAAGGTTGTGACTCATGCGAAGGATTATGGTTCGTCACAACCAGACCTTGGAAAGGAACCCACTCCACCCGAGAGCCTTTTGCATATCAAAAAACCTACAGATAAACCTGAAGTTACACCTTGCATTCCTAAGGGATTCCTAAAGCATTCAGGGTGCAATCCTAATGCTTGAGCCACCCAGAACTATTCCATTGTCAAGGATTTTGTCCAAACTCCTTGTGTGATGTCCACGCTTGAAGTACTTCAGACTTGTCCTCTGCAGAGGAGAGCCTTGATTTCTGCTCTTGGGTTTGATGATGATAACTCTTCTTCCGTTATCAAATTTGAAACCATGGGAATACAACCTCGCTTGCCTTACTATGTGTCTCTTTTGATTCATGTAGAATGTCTTAATATGACCATCAAACGCACTATGATTGACAAAGGCGTTGCTACTTCCATGATGTCTTTGTCATGTTGGAAGGGTTTGGGTTCTCCCGAGTTGTCTCAATCTGCTACTATGTTGATAGCTTTTGATGGTAGATCATTTCGGCCACACAGGATTCTTCCTTCTCTTAAGGTCCAATAGGAAGGGAAGACCATTGCGATCAAGGTCGAGGTGGTTGATGTGCCCCTTAACTATAATATTTTGTTGGGATGGAATTGGATGTAGAGTATGCAAGTCGTAGCCTCTTCTCTCTTTCAAGTGGTATGATTTCCATTTAATGGGAAGATAGTTACGATTGATCAGACATCATTCTGTAGTCCGAGTGTTAATGCATCATCGGGAACTTCTATCTTGATTATCGATCATTCACAGCTGGCAACTCGGAGTGTGGGTGTGGGTATGTATATGTCTCTTATGGGAACCTTTAGCTATCCTGTACTTGTTCTTATGATCGAATCTAGTTTTGGTGGGGCTTCATCCTCATTGACTTTGGTGTCTTTTCTCACTACCCATATGGAAGATCCTTGGATTCTTCCTTCACCAAGTCCTTCAATTGGACCTATCGAAACAGATGTGCCATTTCCTACAGTGATGGTAGCATATCATGTAAATCTTGGTCAAGTTGCAGAGCCTAGTCCTTCCTCTTCACGGATAGAGGGGAAGGACCCGTATGTGCTTCCTTCATGGGAAGTTGAGTCTTCTCATACACATGACTTCCTCGATGATTTTTTTCCATTGAATGAAGCCATTATTGAGGTCATGTATGGAGTTGAGCCTCCTTGGGAAGAGTTACATCATCGATCATATTTTCTTCCTGAGCTCGATCGTATGGAGCATGATGACTTTAGGGAGATTCTTAGCAAGAATATAGGTATTTCTGTGGTTCCATTGAGCTCTCTTGGTCAGATTGCCGATGGGAACATGGAAAATTTATCATCTACTATTCCTATCAATATTTCTCGCGATCTTGGCAAAGTTGAGAACGTCTACATTGGGTTGAGTTGTTCCCCTGAGGAGATCAAGGAGTATACCAAGCTATTTAAATAGTTTCATCACATATTTGCTTGGTCATATGAGGAAATTCCAGGTATTGACCCTCGTATTGTCAAACATGAGATTAAGACCTATCTGGATGCAAAGCCGGTTCGACAACGTTTGTGTGCGGTGAATCCTAGAAAATCACCCACCATTAAAACATAGATAGAGAAACTGTTGAAAGCTGGTTTTATCTATCCCATTCCCTTGACGGAGTGGGTTTCAAATTCTGTTTCGGTTCATAAGAAGTAGGAAGTGATCTATATATGCATTGACTTCCATGATTTAAATCATGCTTGTCCTAAGGATAATTTTCCCACACCATTTATTGATCAAATTTTGGATGAGTTTGCGGGAAGCGATGTATTCTTCTTCATGAATGGTTTTTCTGGATATAATGAGATTCAGATCAAACCCGAGGATTAACATAAGATTGCATTTATTTTTCCTTGGGGTACTTTTGCATATCGGAAGATGCCTTTCGGAATTAGAAATGTCGGAGCTACATTTCAGTGGGCTATGACCTTAATTTTTCATGATCTCAAAATGATTATCAAAGTGTATTTGGATGACCTCACTGGTCATTCTCATTTGAGAGTGCATCATCCATACCATTTGAGATTAGTATTCGAAAGATGCCATCATTACCAGGTTTCTTTTAAATCCTCATAAGTGCATATTTTGTGTCTAGGGTTCATCGTATCTAGGGAGGGTATAAGAGTCTATCCCTTAAAGGTTGAGGCAATACTTCAATTGTCTCCCTTGCGTAATATTAGACATCTTCAGTGTTTGCAAGACATGGTAAATTTATTATGGAGATTCATGGTTAATTTTTCCAATTTGACTAAAGGATTTATGCGTATTTTAAATAAGGACACTCTTTTTTTCTGGGATGAGCAAGCCTAGGAGTCCTTTGATGCTCTTAAGCAAGCCTTAGCATTGGCTCCCGTGCTTAGTCCACCTGACTATAGCCGTGATTTTTTTATTTATGTGGCCGTGTCCATGGAGACAGTTGGTATGGTTTTGGTTCAAGAGAATGAGGAGCTCCGTGAGCATGTCATATATTATTTGAGCCAAAACCTTATTGATGCGGAAATACATTATTTCCATGTGGAGAAACTTGCCTTGGCCACCGTTCATTCGGTTCAGAGATTGAGATATTACATTCTCCTTCACCGAACCTTAGTTGTAGCTCATATCAATCCATTTCAGTTTGTCCTCACTAGAAGGATCATTGGGGGGGAATACAATAAATGGATTGTTATTTTGCAAGAGTTCGATCTCGAATTTGTTTCAGTGAAATCAAAGAAATAATTGATCTTTGCGGAGCTCATGTTTGATTTTCCAAGTTTGGAGGAGGAAGAGGTTTATGAGGATACATTTGTCGATGAGAATATTTTCCTTATCTCAACTTTGGACCTGTGGTATGGGGATACCATTGTATATTTGCAAACGTTGAAGGTCCCTACTCACCTTTCATGGGATGAGAGACAATGATTACATCATGTAGCTAAGAACTACCTTATAGTGGTTAACACTTTGTACTGCCATGGGGTAGATTCCATTTTACGTTGTTGTTTAACCCTTGATGAGGATGAGGTTGTGCTGAATGATTGCCACAAAGGGGTGTGTGGTGGTCATTTATCTGGGATTTCTACAGCCTAAAACATTTTGAGAGTGGGATATTTTTGGTCATCGATCTTCAAATATTGTGTTAATGCAGTCAAGAAGTGCCACCCTTGCCAGGTGTTTGCACGCAATATGCGCTCACATTCAGCCCTGTTACATCCTATTATCACCATCAGTCCCTTCACCAAGTGGGGGCTTTATTTTATGTATTGCAACCCAACCTCGACTGGGGGGCATCATCACATTATAGTGGCTATCGATTATTTCACGAAATAGGCAAAGGCTATGCCCATCATTGAATCTGATGGTGAGACAGCCACACATTTCATTTTCAACCAAATTTTTACTCAATTTAGTATTCTGAAAGAGCTTGTCACTGACCATGGTAGGCACTTTTAGAATAGAATGATGGAAGAGTTGAATTCAAAGTTAGGGTATAAGTAGGAGTATTCCTCTTCTTATTACCCTTAGGTGAATGGACAGGTTGAAGCAGTGAATAAATCACTTAATTCCATTCTCCAACGAACCATCACACAAAGCAAGACAAATCAACATATCATTTTATATCCTGCTTTGTGGGCCTATAGAACTATGGTTAAGACTACCACCATTTTCTCTCCATATCAGCTTGTGCATGGGGTGGAGTCTGTCTTGTCAGTTGAATGCGAAATCCCTTTGTTGAAGTTAGCTATAGAGATTTTACCAGATAGGCTTCCTCATTGGAAGAATGTCTGGTCCACTTAGAGCAGATTGATGAGCAGAGTCGAGATGCCTTAGTGGCTCTAGAATTAAATAAGCATCATGGTAAGGTTCAATATGGTAAGTCTGTTTGTCCAAGGAGGTTTAGTGAAGGTGATTTGGTACTTTTGTGGGATCAAGCTAAAGAACCCTTGGGGGCAGGGAAGTTTAATCCCATGTGGCATGGTCCTTACATGGTCAAACGTGTGTTAGATAAGGGAACCTATGAGGTGGTGGATTATGAAGGGACAACCTTGGTGGAGCCTAGAAATGGGCTCTATCTTAAAAAATACTATGCATGATCTTCAGACAAGGCTGATTGTTGTATATTATTGTATAGCCTTTGAATTGCATAGTTAGGTTTTATTATGGTGATTGGGTTTGTTGATTAGATTTCATTTCTTATGGAAGATGTTGATGGAGTCTTCTATTTACATAGGATTCGCTGATGGTGCTAGCTGTCACACTCAAAACTCAACCTCGGCTGCTTGGGTGATTTATACTCCTATGGGTCAAGTGTTGTCTTCAGGAGGCGTATGTTTACAGCCTTCTTCGAACAATGTTGCTGAATATAGTGTCATGATTGAGTTATTACGGGATGCCATTTCACATGGTGTTCTCTCTCTTGAGGCATGTCTTGATTCGTAGTTAGTGGTTTCACAGCTTAATGGCTTGTATCGTATTAAGGATCCAATATTATTACGAAGATTCTTACGTGTGAGATTTCTAGAATGGCATTTTGAGAATATAACATACATTCATGTTTCAAGAATTTTTAATCAAGTTGCTGACTCATATGCTAACTATGTGTTAGATTGGAATTTGTTTCATAGACCATAAGCATATCACAAACATAAATTTTTGCACCATGTAAATTAATAAAATCGATCATAATAAAAGTTTTTCATTAACATCCAAAATATGACGTCATAATACATAAGTGTCATAATACAAAATTGCAGCTTCCGAGCCACCAAAATATAATACACAGTTGTACAAAAAGAAGTACCCTCGGGTCTCTTCCTATGGAGGAGGAGGGGGGTTCTGGTCATGGTAACACACCATGGATCTAGATAGATGTCAAAATAATCGAACCCATGCCTGTGGTACACCAACCACCTGGCGCTGCATGGCCTTAGGAAAGTCCTCGACTTGCGCCATGGGTACCCTGTGTGTCAAGCATACGAAGTTTGTGTGAATTATTTGGAGCATCCGCTCTGCATCCACACCCATGATGTCGTCTCCTCTTCCCCTCCATCTATGATGAGGTAAACCATCTGGTCACTGTGGTCTAACATCTGCGTACACATGATAGATTTTTACTATGTGTCGTCACACCAAAACATGTCTTTTGAGTCAAAATATCAAAAAACATAAAAATTTAATAATTCAAGAAACTTAAAAATTGGGTTTGGGATTCATTACCTATGTCACCATATGCCTCTCCCAGTGGTAGGGGCATGTCTGGATCTCCACAAAAATCTATCCTTGAATAGGGGTAGTCATCGATGGCTATGATCTTCCTCTGCCACCATGGAAAGAAGTCTATTGGGTAGGGGTTAGCCACCCTACCTCCGCCCATTCTACGCATAACATTTGCCCAACGTTGTTGGGACAGATCTCAAACTCCATGTGGAGGAATGTCCACTCTAGGGCTTAGCCCCAGTACACGCTCAAAGAAGAATGTGTTCAGTATGCTATCAAAACCGAAGTTTCTTACCCTACCCATCTTGCAATCACTAGGCTGCTGGTTCATGTTGCTCAACAAAGTAGTGCTCTAGCCATACACTGTGGGTCTCATACACTCCATCGCATAGAACATTAGTGGTTGAGAGGCCTGGTGGAGTGAAGCTAAGCCGACTATCCTACCAAGTGCCAATAGTATGGCCTTCAGTCCTAGTACCTGGATAGAGTTTGTTGGGGATTGACTACCAACCTTTTTCATTTCCAGAAAGCAGTACACTACAATGTACTCATCGATAGTCAATCTACGTTCTGGCTCACGAGATTGGATATTTACCACCTCTCCTCGTCGGGATAATCTAGTTATAAAGTATATGTCCTCAATTTCTATACTGAGCGACATCCCGTTAATGTGAAAAGACTCAGGGTCTAGATCCTAGTAATCCACTAGTATCTGCAAGAGTCTTGATTTGGCCCTCAGGCTTCCAAGACACCAAAACTTATATAAACCACATGCATGCAATGCTTGTTGGGCCATTAAGTCACCTTGCACAAACTCTTCTACATCACCATGTTCCCTCTTCCTCCATTCTAAAACCATCCTGCACAAAAAACAAGAGATTTGATTATTATTTTCCCTTGAAAACCTCATTCACAGACTCATATGCGACTATTTGCAAAACAACTGCATATGTATGTGGGTTTGGGCATTTTTTCTGCGTATGGCTGGCCCTATATGTGGAAAAAACCCCCATACCCACATGGGTCGAAACGCACAATTTAGGATGACCTAGAAAATTAAATGGACCATGAAAAATTAAAAAATTTGCATGAAATAGGAAGAGGAGGACATGAGGAGTTACCTGGATCAAACGGTGTCGAATTTCACCGAACGATGCTCTCGGAATTCGAGTTGGAAGTTTTGAGCTCAAATGGGTAAAAATTTCAAATGATATGGAATTTTTTAATTTTTTACTATTTATAAAAATTTTAAATTTTTTTTACCCACTTTCTATATTTTTGACTGTTTCTAACCATTTTGGACCGTTTTGGACTAATTTTATGATGTAGGAGTTCGTTTTGAGTGCGCTTTGACTGTGGTTTTGACCCATTCATGCCGATTTCAGGTATTATGTCTAAACTAGCATATAGGTTAGGTTTCACATCCGTTTTCACTTTGCATGAACTTATGACCGTTTCATTATAACCTTAGGTACAAACCCATTCTATCTTGTCATGGAACGTTCTTGTTGCTTTTAGAAGTGACATGATTGGAATGGTAGATCTTGACCATACATGGGTACCCTACTTAGCTCCTGTTTTGCATTTGGTGCCCATACCGACATTTTTCCTTTATGGTGTGGGAGTCCTTTGTATAGTATCACCATGACTTTGCGCAAGAGCCTCATACTCCTCTTGATCTTTTTTCCAGCCTTTTCCCCAGGACTCCCTTATGTCAAGTTGTAATTGCAGTATCATGAGTTTTGCTTGCCTTATTGAGCCTTATTCCGACTTTCCTGACTTTGATTATCAGCCATATAGCTCGATCTTGTCTCATGTCTAGCCAAGCAGAGCCATTTTTTATATCTTTTGCAGCTTGATTCCCCATTTTTATCGAGAGGGGACTTTCTCCCGAGTGTCGTTATCCTACACGTGTCCTTGCATTGAGCATAGGTATGTTTCGCTGCTTGGAACTAGTTTGTTTTCCCCTTGACACTCGCCTCCTCCTAGTCTATAACTATAAATCACTTTTATTCTTTTTCAAGCTTTTCAAAATATTTGAAAAAGTCCAATAAAATTAAAAAAAACCAAAAAGACGGACAAAAAAAGATGTTACCTTTGGCAGTAGTCGAGTCATGTCACCTTTGAACAAAGCACTGTATATCACATCCATTGGTTGTGTTAATAGTTTGACTTTAGGTGCTATACTCATTTCTCTGAGTTTATCTTCACCGACTGGTTAAGCTTCCAGTCCCTATGGAGCCTCTGTCGATGCCTCCTATGTCACAGAGATGTCCCATTTTTGTATATTGAGTCTATGCTACCTACATTCAGTCACCATTCACCTTTATTCTCTTGTTCGAAGGAAGTTGAAGCTTGATTTGGCCATTCCACAATTTTATTGACTTTGCATGCCGGCCATTCTCAGTACTAGTACTGGTTTGTGCACATTATGATCGAGTCCTTCCACATTATATAGCTTTGTTGAGTACCTAATTTTGGATGATCGGGGATGGTTTAATTCCCTCCTTCCAGCATATTTCATCCCATCGACTTCAGATCATTTATTCTAGGATAGGAGTCTAGAGTCATTTTGAGTGCCTTGAGAGTTGCAGTCATCAGAGGCAGGTTCTCTCGCCATCGACAGTTTTGGGAATACATCAATGTCCCCTGATCGATGGATTCTTTCAAGAGTTTGTCCTCAACACATTTATTCACACTTGGTATATTGCACTCTAGTACCTTGATTCCCATTTTCATTATCGGTGGGTGATCTCGCGTTTGTTAACTGTATACATCAATGATTGGTAACCAGACAATGGAATACTATGTTTGACCTCGACACCTTTATTCACATAGTAGGACATGTACTTGTAGTGGTTTCTGTAGAAGACTTTCTAGATTGGTGGCATTCTAGATATGCGACCTCCTTGATCGTGCCAGTGTTCATGATATTTCAGCTCTCCTGACTTGATTCCAGTCTATGTTAGATATCTTTAGCCATTATGGAGATCTTGATCCATTGTATATCTTCAGCTTTCATGGAGATCATGCTCCTTTGTATATATTCATCATGGAGATTCTGATCTATCTATATTGTACGTGGCGATGACCACACATGTCATATTTTGTATCATGCATATTCATGGCCATTGTACTCTTATGTATCTGGGACTGCTATATGTACTTGCAGTCATATGCAGAGATATTTGTAATGTATTGTTGGATGTATGGTTCTTCCACCTGGTTCTTCATCACTCCACTTCTGGGATGGAGTTATAATGTATTTCGGCCATCGTATCACCCCTCTGACCTCACACATTAGGGGGCATCTGTTACAGCTGATTTTAACACACATGGTAGATCACACATTTATGGCCTTCCCCGTCCCTCTGCAGACTCTTTGGACCCCATGGAATATTTTTCTACCTTTGACGTTTCCAAGATCATCCCTAAAAACACATGTTATTCTCCATACGTGACTTTTAAACCCATTCTTGCGTATATTGAGGATATGACCCTTAAACCCACGTACATCGGGATGTGTGCAAAAGGCCAAATTTTTTTTGAGTTTTCCTTGATGTGGATCTGATTCACTTGTCTCTTGGCCTTCCATATTCCTTCAGATCGCTCGGATTTGACCTTCCATTACCGCATTGAAGCACTATATAAGGAACCCTTTGGATACATTGAAAGGGGAGGAATTGAAGAGAAAGAAAACTATAGTCCATTGTTGTCAGAGCTTATAATTTTGTCTACATCCCTTTGTCCCTTGGAGCACTATGTGTTCTTCCCATTCTCACCTTTGCTTGTGAGCTTTCTATCGAGAGATGGAGGATTGAAGTGGTGGAGGCCTAGGTGGAGGACTTAGTTTCTTCGGTTCGTAGACGTGCCGACAGAGGTTGTGATTCTTGTAATCTCTGATTTATATTAATAAAAATATCTTTTCCTGTCCAATAATGTGCATTTAAATGAATATTGAATCCATGGATGCTTTTAATTTCTTATACGTTATTGGTTATATATGCTAGAGTAGGTCTAATACAATTATATAGCATGATTTTCTTGTTTGTTGATTGTTGAGAGAGCAAATTGTTAACACAAGTGGGATTGGAAAATCTCAATGGGGATCTACACCAACCATCCGGAATAAGGTATGTTTCGAGATCCTTTAGTGTTATATGTTTATTTGTCTCGCATATTGGGAAGGGATTGATTTCTGTGGTTACTTTTTCTATTGTGGTAACCTAATCCATAGGAAGTTTTCTCCATAACAATCCTCCCTACTCTTCTGATCACTCAGTTTTAGATCCTTCACCTTGTATGCTACTAACAGATAAAAATACAGAGATATCGATAGTGAATCTCATAGTATTGAATCTAAATGTAGGGAATCTAACCCACATACAGATTTGGTTCCTTATTTTATATCCTTCTTACATAATCTATACTGACTCATTATAGAATTGATAGAGATTCGATACAGACTCCTTACAAACTCATTACCTGTTTCTTTCTTAATCATCTTCCTCTTCTATCCAACAGGTTGTCTTTACTATTCTAGTAACACCTGATGGGAAGCACTCACGACTTGAGTTACAGAGATTCCTTCACGCGTGTGGTTTCCAGTGACTCTCACCAAACGTTTACCCATGATATTCAATTCTTGTCATTTTCTAAGCATTACGCCTTATTGTCACTTTCCAACCATTATGATTCTTGCACGCCTTCTGCTTTTGATATTCTATCATACCTTACCTTGTCGCACTCATTCCTTCTATCGCAGATTCATCTTCTGGCATAGTTTCCTCTTTTGGCGTCTCTTCCTTTTCTTATTCTTTCCTTTCACTTCCTCTGTCACAACTTCTTTCCTCCTCTTTTTTTTCTATCGCTGCCTTTGTCACAACTTCTTCTTCTTCTCCTTTTTCTCTTCTCCATAGTTAGGAAAAATTCTGATTGAATTCTACCTTACTGTCCCTAGGACCAACACATAGTTTGAGGCTTACAGTTGAAGGTTTTCAATAGAGACATCCCATTTGGTGAAGCAATCAACAACCAAAATGATGTATTTATGGTCGTCGACCGAAGTAGGGTTACAAATCATGAATTCAATCCCCCACTTGTATAAGGGACCGACTATGACGACAAGATGTAGCTACACAGGAGGTGTCATTTCCTTTAGGGAAAATAGTTGGCAATTATAATAGTGTTTAACTACTTGAATGCAATCAACAAATAAAATGGGCCATAAATAACCAATGCAGAGAACCTTTTGGGAAGTAGCCAAATCGGAGCGGTGGTAGCCACAACCTCAACTATGTAATTCATTCAATACATGTTTGACTTCATCATGGGTGAGGCAGCTAAGTAGTATTGTGTCTACACCATGGTGGTACAATATATCATCAATAAGGAAATATCGAGTATCTTGATGTTGGATGTGACAATGATCTTCGCAACAAAAATGGCGCCTGAATTTTTGGGTGTGCAAGTAAAGGAGAATGCCCCCATACCATGTGTCCTTACTATAGAGGATGAATAAGAGTTCATCATGGATACTGACTGTGATAACAGGTGAGGAAGAAGACGGTGGGATGTATGCCATCAAGGAAGCTAATGCCAAATACTTGGTTCTTTTGGGTGTGGAAAATCCCAAGTCGTACTATTAAAGAAAGACAATTGACTTGGAGGAACAACCTTGGAAAGGGAGACAACTCAAGAGATAAGACATGGTGTTGAAATCAAACACAAGTCTGATTTGACTCATGAGAATGTAATGGCCTATCTTCTACATCAAAAAGACAACGACTAGGGTCATTTTTTCTTTGTGGGAGTGATGTAATGATGGCCTAGAAAGATTTTGACTCACATAAAAGATCATGTGCTCCTAACAAGCATCATATTCTTGGTCTATGACTCCAGCAATGGAATTATCAGATGTTGATATGTAGAGGATAAGCTCCTTGGTGAAGTTGGGATGAGATAACAAGGGAGCATAAGACAAAGATTGTTTCAATGCATCGAAAGTGGCTTGCACTTGCTCATCCCACACAAAAGGAATGTTGGTATGGAGAAAGCGTAAGAATCCATGGAATTTCGTTGCATAATACAGAATAAATCGGTGAAGAAAATTGGCCTTGCCTTGAAGGCTCTGCAACTGGTATAGATTGCATGGAGGGGGATGATTCGGGATGGCTTAAACCTTCAAGGGATCCATGGTAATATCATTTTGGGACATGATGATTCCTAATAAGAGACCAAATGGGATGCATAACACACACTTTTGTGGGTTCAGGAAGACATTATATTTGTGACATCAAAGGAAGACTTGTCGTAATTCGTCCAAATGTTGGGAATGATTCCGAGATAGAGCCATGAGGTCATCCAAATATATGAGGATAATGTGAACAAGGTTGTGGAAGAAAAAGGTCATGGCTCGCTGAAAAGTGGCTCCATCATTTTTAAGTCTAAATGACAAGACACGATACAAAAAAGTTCCCCAGGGGGTGGTAAAAGTGGTTTTATACTGATCTTCTTTGCGGATTTGGAATTGATTGTAACTAGAAAATCCATCCATGAAGGAAAACACTTAATGGATGGCACATACATCTATAATTTGGTTAACAAACTGAGTGGGGAAGTTGTCTTCGGAACAATCCAAATTCAAATCATGGAAGTCAGTACACACACGAATGGATCCTTGTTTTTATTAATGGGAACAAGATTGGAAACCCAAGTGGTATACACGATGGGGTATATAAAGCCTTCTTTGCATAGTTTTTCATCTCAGCTTTGATGAAAGGGTCCTTTGAGGGGTGGATGGGTCATTTTTTTGTGAACAGGGGTAACATCAGGCCATGTGTCTATGCAATGTTCAACTATAGATCGATCAATCCTGAGAATTTCAATGTAGGACCAAGAAAAAACATCATAAAACTCTTGAAAAAGTTTCTTGTAGTCAATGAATTCGTCAAGGGAGCATGGAGCACCAATCGTGATATTCTTGACTATCCCAGGTTTCGTTGAGATTTCAAATTAGATGGTTGGCAATAAATTGGCCATATTACCTTCCTTAAAGGATTCAGGGGTCAGGATTGGGTTTTTGAACCAGTTGACATCACCATTGTAATACGCTCTGAATTAATAATTTGTTATTCGGTTGGAAAATGCCTTGATTATTATTTTTTATTATTCCTTGACAGGAAAGTCAATAATAAAACAATTTGTAATAAAACATTCCCTATTTAATAAAATATGTTGAAGGGGAACAAAAGTGGATATAGCTATTAAAAGAGTGTTTGCTGACCCATAAGAGGAAAATGATAAGTGGAAAATACCATTGAGTGAGAACTCAATATGCAGGAGGCATCATCCCCAAAAATCAGGTTTGCACTATTGGTGCTATCCACCAACAAAGCCTCATCGACAGGTGTTTCCACTCTGTCGACGCCCTGCAGCGTGATCTCCCTAGCACCGGCCCAAATAGGTTTTACCCTACCCGAAAACATCTGTGAAGTAGACAAGGTCTCATCCGAGGCATTCAAGGGAGAGCTGTCAGAATCACGTTTCTAATAGTGGGGGAGGAGGACATGGGGATCCGACTAGAGAAAATAATGACTTATGCGATCACCCTATCTTATCACAGCATTAATCATGAAACATCATACCGCATTCAACAATCACAAAGATTTAATGGATCACATTAACAGAGCAAGGAGAAACTAAATAGCATCATTATATCAGAGGCAGAATCATAGCATCACACAGATCTACATATATCACATTGTATCATCATTACAAAAAGTAGTACTACCACATCATAACAAAAAGTAGTACTACCGCATCATAAATGAACTCAGATAGAGATTGAACCAGATCTTATATTGACCTTGCACAAACATACCACATTACATCATCCTTCTCCAAAACCAGAGAGTTCATCAAAAGAGATCTAGACAAAATCACAGCGATGACAGAGCAATCCCTGGTACTGAAAGTGACAGTTACAATGCCAAATTCATGTCTCTATCATTAAAATAATGGATCTATAAATAGGCTTATGCCTTCACCTCAAGAGTCCACTATTAACTAATTTCTAACTACTACTGACCTATTACAACAAAAATAGGTCCACATATATATAAAATATTCAAAAAGTGGTTACTTCTCTGCTTATCATGCTAAACGGCCCTTGCGTGGTGCCACGTGAGCTTGCGCAGCTACTGCGATGCTGCACAAATCACTCGCCCCAACCCATTTCCAATAGGCCCCCAACACAGTTTTGTGGCTCACCCTTGAGCCACGTCAAGTTGACAAGGTTCTTGTGACAGTCTTATCCTTAAAATCGGTAAATTACTGGGCAACTTCCTGGACTTGGAGCCGTACTTTAGCAACGGTATTCTGACAATTGCTCACCATTTGATGGACTAGGTGCTCCTTAGTAGCCTTGAGGTCAACCATTTGTTGACTCTCCTGAAAAACCTAAAGTGTGGCAACAGTTTTCACAGCCAATTGGCTGCCAATATCTTGGAATTCATTAAGATGCTCGCAGTGCTTTTGCTGCCGCTCTTGGGAATGGGTAGCGTGCTGCTGGAGATATTTCATTTCGGTGGCCCAAGTGATTTGCACCATCAGTGACATGGCCTTAAGTGATGACTTCAAAGTTGTCAATTAACCCTCTACTTCTTGCACCTGCATAGTGAGCTGGTCTAGCTGCTCATCTTGAACAATACTCTACCAAAACTGCATGGTTTCCTACATAATAGATTTGGTGTCTTTCTCCATGTGGCCAAACTAAGTTGCAATTTCTTCTAGGGAGGCCTTACGCTCCGTAACCTACTTTGGCGAGGTAGTGGGTTGCACTTGAGCCTGAAGTTGCAGGTTATGGTCCTGAAGTTGAATCAAAGTTTACCCCAATCATTAGGCCT
This sequence comes from Pseudotsuga menziesii, assembly GCA_001517045.1. Taxonomy (NCBI): domain Eukaryota; kingdom Viridiplantae; phylum Streptophyta; class Pinopsida; order Pinales; family Pinaceae; genus Pseudotsuga; species Pseudotsuga menziesii. The sequence continues at coordinate 1,273,271 of LPNX010099692.1, forward strand.
TCTCAAAGTCTAGGGTGAGCTTGGTGCATGTGTCAACCATGTATTGATAGGTCGTATAGATAGCTTGCTCCAATTCACTATACTGCACACACAGCTGCGCTTTCTCCACAATCAGGTGATCCTACGCCTTCTTGAGATCCGTAATCTCTGCAGCATCTTTCTGCTGCATCTCAGCCTATGTCACCTTGAGCGTGTTGATTTCTTGCAAATTCTCTTAGACCAACTACACACGGACCTGATGCAGCTCCGCAGCTTCCTTTTTTAGTTGCTTGGCAGAATCTCATGCTTCGATATATCCTACCATCAATTCTTGTTGTCAGGTCTCCAACTCCAGTGCGGTGCCATGTTGTAACTTAACCAATTCTGTAGTGGACATCTTGTTCAGGTCCAGAGTCATGCTCTGGATTGGGTGCAACTACTAAGAAACTTCTACATTTCCCACATCGTTGACATTTGAGGGAACTTGCATCTTCCAAACTCGAGGCTCAGTGATGATCGACGAGCTATCCTGCAATAGAGGTTGTGCCACCTGTTGCTTGGAAATAATATCAAAAATAGAGTCGATCGTAGTTCTTACCGTACCAAATTCTACATGGTTTGACTCACGGATTTCCTTAGTCACAGTTGTGGATGAATCTATGACACCCTTGATAAGCCCCTGCAATTGATCTTATAAGATAGATTTAGTACCACTGCCAGCCTCGTACTCCTGCCTCCATTTGGCGCGAGTCTCCTCTCGCATCCGCTGCGTTGCATCTTTCGAGTCCATGGATGACTCATTTTCAAAGTCATTGGCACTTAATACTGGTGGGGCAGAGTCTTCAGGTGCTTCCAGGGGTGTCTCCTTATCTAACTCCTCTTTACTTGTTGGGACACACCAATTGCCTTGCCAGTCTTGAACAATCGCATCCAAATCTTCCGTGGTTATCTTGTAAGGAAATGGTAGCCATTGCTTATAGTTATCAAGATCCCTCCTCACCTGAATATGAATGGAGTGGGGGTTAACATCAAACCGAATAATCCTCTGGTACTTGGCCACAGTGTAGGGAGAGATCCTTGGGTAGTTCCTTCTCCCTACATTCACATAGAGGTGCGAGTTTGCCACTTCTCAGGGGGTGTCGGACTGGGTCGCTGATTTTGTCATTTCTACTTTGGGATGGATGATGAACCCACTGGCATACTCATAAATTCCTCTTCCATAGGCATGGGCTGAACAGGGGACTTGTATTCACTTAAAATTTCAATGGCGTCAAGGCCACTGAGCATCCCTTACCCCAAAGAACCAGAAGATATGCTGCAACAACAAAAACTCTGCTAGACATTTAGCTCAATAGTATGCACCAAATTCACCTTCACCTTCAGCTCTCACAACTAAATAATTCCAACCAACGCCTCTCGCACGGTGTTTTATAATCACTTTGAAGTCCAAATCCATCATTACCGAATCTAACTGCACCATTATTGCCAAATCGAGTATTAATGACGCCGAATCGATCGGTGATCTTATGCGGCTAATGGTCAGATCCCCCATTATTGCGGGTCGCTTCAACAAGTGCCGCTAGCCAACTAGTTTAACTACTTGCATTTATTACCTAATTTGACCATCCCGCAGTGCGACGACTGTCACGAATGGTCGACCAACTACTACCAACTACTGTATCTTCTTCACTCCAAGGCTCACCACTTCATGCTGAACTTAGAAATGTTTTTTTTTTCTTTACTTTAGGTGGTGTGCATCACTGGCCCCATTCTATAGGGCTTCAGGCGACTCCCATTAATGATCTTTGGCAACATAACACCATCCAATTTCTGCAACTACATAGCGCCTCCAGAGGTAATAGAATGAACAAGATAGGGACCTAGCCAGTGCATTTGTAACTTTCATGGATGCTTAATAAACTTACTTTCATATAACAGCACCAAATCACCTACCACAAACTATTTATGCTTAATGTGGCGATCATGCCATGCTTTCTGCCAATGTTTCTTAACCTACTGCTGGAATCCTACAATGAAGCGATCCTCATTGAGCTAAAGTAGCTGCTCAACATGTTCATCTAATACCTCAGCATCTGCCATTCCTGTTGCCATAGTAATACAAAAGTTGGGAACAATGTACTCCATTGGCATGACTACCTCTTTCCCATAAACCAACTTAAATGGTGTGTAACCTGTGAGCCATTTGCAGGTAGTACGATAGGCCCATAACACTGCAGGAATTTTCAAATCCTAGTCATCGCGGTTGGTGTTACATACCTTGGTCAATGTGGTCTCCAAAATTTTGTTGAAGGCCTCAATAGTGCCATTGTCCTAAGGATGGTAGGGAGTACTCCGCTTATGTTGTATCTGAAGCTCCTCAGTTAGTGCTTTTATCATTTGATTGACAAAGTGACTACCTTGGTCACTCATCAGGATGCGCAGACACCCGAAGCATGTCACAATGCTCTAAAAAATAAACCATGCAGCTATCGCGGTAGTGCAATCAATGGCTGGTATAGCCTCTTCCCATTGAGTTAGGTAGTCAGTTGCAATAATAATATAACGGGTGCCAGTGCGCTTACCTAGTGGATTGATGGGACCTATAAAGTCGATGGCCCATTTATCAAATGGTTGCAAAGTCACCTGCGGTACCAGCGGCATCTCATCTTTTCACAATGGTTCACCAACCCGTTGACATACATCACAACTCCTGGCATATTCCGTGGCATCATTATGCAACGTGGGCCACCAAATCCTAGCACGCAGCACCTTTTGGGCAAGGGCACGGCCTCCACAGTGACCTCCCGCAACACCTGTGTGCTCTTCCTCTAGAATAGGACCCTACTCATGCGGTAAGATGTATCGTTGTAGTATCTCATCTAGTTCAAGTTTATAGAGTTGTCCTGCAATGAGTGAAAAATCAGAAGCCTTGACGACCAACTACTTCTTTTGGCTAATCGACATGTGTGTAGGGGCAAGGATAGTAGATAAAAAATGAACAATATGGCCATAGTAATCATCTACAATTTCAACATGAAATAATTGTGCATTAGGCAGCCCATCCTCAATTTTAGTGGGTTCTTCACCATTCTCAATATGGGACAGATGATCGGGGCCAACATTCAACCATCCAGACTTGACCACTATCTCAAAATGAAATTCTAGGAACAAAAGCAACCACCTGTAGATTCTCCCCCCCAACACAGGCTTATTTACTAGGTATTGCAAAGTTGAATGATTAGTGAACATATTAAAGTGTTGACCCAACAAATAGTGCCTGATAATTTGCAAAGCATACACCATTGACATTCCTTCTGTAACGTTCCCGATCCTCTAACCAACGAAGAGGACGCTACCATGGCGTTAACCATCCAGGATAAGAGCCCCATGAACATGTACACTCATAAAATGCTGAAAAGCTGAAAGAGAATGCTTTGAACTAAAACATGCATACATGATTATTTATCATATACAACGAAAGCAACATACATTCATACAAGAATTCAACATGTTCATCATGATCATTAACAGTAAATAGGATTGCGGAATTAAAATAGACAAAATTACTTATCTTTATAAAGAACTCGTTCCACAACTAGCTATGTCGCTGCAACGTTCCACACAACCATAGGCTAGCACACTCCTAAATATCTCAGCAATGCTGCCACCCCTGAGTTGAGCATGACTCCCCAAGGAATAAGGAACTAACAGGCTTACACATAGCCAAGGGTAACAACACCACAAGGGTACACAGTTCAGCCAAGCCAACACGGTTGGGTTTATCAGGCGAACAACAGATCAGCCAATCCAACAGAGTTGGTTTTATCAGGCCATCCAGGAGCTGGGAAAGGCTAATGCTAAGCTGGTGAGCTCATTGAAGAGCTACAAACACCAACACCAGAACCATCATGGATTCTAGAACACCCACACACACCCAACACAAGGAAGTCAGTCCCTTCTCTGCAACGCAGTCCCTCAGACCCTTATCTTCCCTCTAGTGCTCTTCAGGGGTTGTGGAGAAGCAATCCAGCTCAATAGCTCTGTCTATGTGGTTCTCAACCCACCAGGTTTATCAAGCACCTCAGGCCCTCATTCACCCACCCAAAATAGTCCGGGGACAAATCCACTGCATGCAGGGAGCCAAACATCTATTCAAGCGTTTACAGGGAAAAGCACAATCAAGCCATCGTGGCAAACAACAGTTAACATGCTCACATGAACCCACAACAAACCAATCTTCAATACCATCGCTGTGAGACTTACATAGACCGAAAAATGGTCAAAACATCACGACCAACATTCACAGATCAGCATGGATTCATAGGAAGAATCACCTCGATATTCTACCAATGCCGCATTGTAGGTAACTCAGTCAATAATGTGTGGGGAAAACCGCTCCCATCAATCAGTGGGAAAAATCCCAGTAATTTTCCATTGCGATCTGCTATAATGGGTGAAAACAATACACGGTCCAATGTGTGGAGGCAGAAGTTGGTTCTCTGTGTGGATGGAAAGAACCGAATTACAGACCGACAATTAGCGCTAGAGAGAGGAGGCAAACCCCCACACAATGGATGGTAAAACATTTTATCCCCCGTCTTGCATGAGGAAGATGAACAACCATTATCCGAGGGAGTGGGAAGAATGGTCCCTACATCATGGAGAGGAGAGAAAGCGTGGGCATGGTAGTGGTATTCCTGTCAGCCAATCGCTACCTCAACTAATCAAAAAGGAAAATAACCAAGGGAGGTGGTGACACATAGTTTTCCCTCGTGACTCAATGTTCCACATCCCCCTTTCCTTATCCTTTGGAATCATGCCCCTTCTCAATTTAGTTGCGGCGAACATAGCTGGTTGGGTTATTTATTTAAAATGCATGTTTATATGATGCCACCATTAAATATATGCCACATGTCCGGATATACCATCGGTGACCGTTCCTAATCAGAAACACAACATAACCAAATCTATGGTGGGACCTTGGCCTTTAGCTCCACACCAAGATTATTTACAACATATGTATCCTATGTACTTTAATGCAAGTGTGGTTAAAACTGGGGTATTACATTCCCCTCCCCCTTAAATAGCACTGTCCTCAGTGCTTTACAAAATTTGAACAAAATTCTACATTGGTACCGCCTCAGTGTTCCACAGGATTGAACAAAAATGGATGTGCCAATCACATGGCATCCTCCAGCTCCCACGTAGCCTCTCCAGGTCCGTAATGCTCCCACTACACCTTTACCTACCCTATGGCCCGGTTTTGGAGCATTGTGACCTTCCTGTCGAGGATGCACATTGGCTCAATTTGGAACTCTCCCCCGGGTTCGACCTGAATCACATCCTAATTTATCACATGGTTAGGATCATGTACATATTTCTTAAGCAGAGAAACATGAAAAACATTATGAGCTCTAGTATTAGCAGGAAATGTAAGTCTATATGCAACATGCCCTATTCTCACAAGCACTTCAAATGGCCCACAATATCTAGGTGACAGCTTGGCACAACTTCCAAGCTTCAAGGAACTTTTCTTTGCCCTCACTCTGAGGTAAACATGATCCCCAACACTAAACTCCCTGTTCATCCTATGCTTATCTGCATATCTTTTCTGTCTGTCCTGTGCTACTTTCATATTTTGCCTAATCTTTACAACTTCTTGCTCCATTTCCTTAAGCAATTCTGGTCCAGGCACAACTCTGTTCACTGGGTTGTCCCAAGTCACTGGTGTCCTACACCATCTTCCATATAAAGCTTCATACGGACTCATCCCCAAGGATGCTTGCTGTCCATTGTTGTAAGCAAACTCTACCAAGTGTAAGTAATCTTCCCACTTGGTTGGCTTGTCCATCACGTACATGCGAAGCATATCATCAAGCTCCTGATTCACTCTCTCTGTTTTCCCATCTGTCTGAGGATGGTATGTAGTGCTGAAGTTTAACTTTGTACCCAAATATGCAAACAATCCCTTCCAAAAATTGGAAGTGAACTTGACATTTCTGTCAGAGACTATTGCCTTAGGAAATCCATGCAATTTGAAAATATCCTTCATGAATATCTTCGCAATGTCATCAGTCTTGTGCATAGACTTCACTGGTATAAAATGTGCTGCCTTAGTCAACTTGTCCACCACAACCATGATGGAATCATGTTGTCTCTAAGTCATCGGCAATCCTGTAATAAAATCCATGGAAATAACTTCCCATTTCCATTCCGGAATTGGAAGAGGTTGCAACAAACCTACTGGATGTTGATGCTCAACCTTTACCCGCCCGCCGATGCATGTCGCATGTCTGCAGCCTTTTCTCTTCTGCCGTTGCGGTTGTGCAAAGCACTTGGCTTCCGATGTCGATGTCTTTCCGATTTCTGATTGGAAGTTTTCCCGCCCATAGCTTAGGTCATAACTTTTCTAACTCCGATATGCCTAAGTGTTTTCGCAGCGCCCATCTCATGTTAAAGCCCACCTATGCGGCTGTAGTTAGGTCTACCCTGCCGTGTTAACAGTAATGCAGCGCATGGCCTTTCTTGCTGCTTAGCCGTTGTAGTTGATATAATTTAACGTAGTTGATTTTCTTGAAAAATACTGTCCCAATGAATGATTGTTGTCGTTTAATTGCAGGAGCGTTTAGGAGATTGTTCAAACTACCGCGGCGTGAAGGTATAGATGGGCAACAGGATCGCAAGGAGGACAAGCAAATTAGAAGGCGAAGCCAATAGCGACAAAGGTGCAAACCTGGAAGGTCTGTCAGTTACTCAACAAATCATGAGTCTGCGCAGGAAAGATAAAGAGAAATATGAAACGTTTTGAGGGACTGAAAGGTCACACGTTTATGGGCAGCCCAAGCGGTCTATTGTTTTAGTTTAAATATTTGAAAGTTAGAACTTACAAGGGCTTTTTCCCAGTTAGACATGTAAAGAGATATTGTAAGAATAACTACTTTTTTTTGCAATAAAGAATTATTGTTTTCCTGTCGGAGAGAGTTTGGTGGGATGTTCAAATGCTATGCTATGGATTGGTGAAAGATGAACTATTTCATTTTTCCAGTTTTTGTCCATTAAGTATGAGATCGTTCTAACTCTTAGAGCCTATGTTCTTGTTTGAATGATTTCTGGTTTATTCTGTGAAATTACCACCATGAGTAATGCATGTTGTTCATAAACAATTGGCTATCTGATTGTATAAATATCTTTAATCGTTCATGTGTTGTAGGAAGGAATATCAGCTATCTCTAATTTCTCTTTATAATGCATGCACAATACACATTACTCATAAATAAGTTACAATTTGGCTCCTCGGGGATAGATAGATAGATATATAGATAGATAGATAGTTTTACTTTATTGTTGCATATGTGATTTAGATGCTTGCAAGTTCTAAGACGAGAGGTAAGAACCTGCGCACCACGTTATGACTACTGCTTGCATCCTTTATCACCCTACATGGTTAATTAGGCACATGCATATCATACTTCAAGTCAAAAATACAAAATTATACACGGTGGAACGGGCCGCAACCGATAAAACCCTTCGTTTTTTGTTACTTGACCTACAGTAGCCAGACTGTAAACTGGATGGATTCCCTATACCAAACAGTCACGGGCTAGTTGGGAACGTTGACTGGGAATAATCCCTTGCTATTGTTGCCTGCGAATTTCCAGGCCTCAACAGTTTCACCAAGTGTAAGTAATCTTCCCACTTGGTTGGCTTGTCCATCACATACATGCAAAGCATATCTTCAAGCACCTGATTCACTTTCTCTGTTTGACCATCTACCTGAGGATGGTATGCAGTGCTAAAGTTTAACTTTGTACTCAAATTTTCAAACAATCCCTTCCAAAAATTGGAAGTGAACTTGACATCTCTGTTAGAGACTATTGCCTTAGGCAATCCATCCAATTTGAAAATCTCCTTCATGAAGATCTTCGCAATGTCATCAGTCTTGTGCGTAGACTTCACTGGTATAAAATGTGTTGTCTTAGTCAACTTGTCCACCACAACCATGATGGAATCATGTTGTCTCTAAGTCATCGCCAATCCTGTAATAAAATCCATGGAAATAACTTCCCATTTCCATTCCGGAATTGGCAGAGGTTGCAACAAACCTGCTGGATGTTGATGGTCAACCTTTACCTGTTGACATTGCATGCACCTTGAAATGTATTCAGCCATGTGCTTTTTCATACCTGGCCAAAAGTACTGCTTTCTAGCTGTAGCAATTATCTTCTGATATCCTGGGTGACCAGAATACGGAGCTTGATGGATTTCATCCATAACAATTCTCCTCAAATCTGCTACATTCGGAATATAAATTCTACCTTTAAAAGTGAGAAGTCCATATTCTTCCAGTTTATATCTCTCATACCTCTTCTCGAGACTTTGTTGCTGCAGTCACATCTTTTACCTGCTCATACAATTCGTCTCCGACAACATGATTAACAATCTGCCGATGTAAATCTGATTGGAAAATACTAAGAGAGGCCACATGCATTTCTTGTACCTTCCTGCTGAGTGCATCAGCTACCTTATTTTCTTTTCCTTTTATGTTCTTGATTTTAAAATCAAACTCACATAAAAATTCCATCCATCTTGCTTGCCTAGCATTCAAAGTAGGCTGATCAAATAAATATTTCAGTCCACAGTGATCCGTTCTGAGCTGAAATATTCTACCCATCAAGTAATGTCTCCACATCTTGATGGCATGTACTATGGCTACAATCTCTAGATCATGAGTGGCATAGTTCTTCTCATGCTCCTTTAGCTTTCTTGACTCATAACATATCACGTGGTTGTCTTGCATAAGGACTCCTCCCAGCCCTTGTCTGCATGCATCGGTACACACCACAAAATCGTTATCTGGATCTGCAACCTTCAATACTGGGGCACTGGTGAGAAGATTGTTCAACCGCTAGAAAATTTCTTCACACCTCGATGTCTATTCAAACTTCATCCCCTTCTTTTGCAAAGAAGTGATGGCATGTGAAACTATGGAGAATCCTTCAATGAACCTCCAGTAGTATCCTACAAGTCCCATAAAAGATCTTACATCTGTCACATTTCTTGGAGTAGGCCAATTCATAATGGCTTCAATCTTCTCAGGGTCCACATATATACCCTCCTTTGAGATAATGTGACCCAAATACTAAATTCTATCTCTATAGAAGTCACACTTGCTCAGTTTTGCATACAGCTGATGCTCCCTGAGCAATTTCAATGTCAATCTCAAATGCTCTTCACGTTCTTCCTCATTCTTAGAATAAACAAGAATGCCATCAAGGAAAAAAAGAACAAACTTGTCCAAATACCTGCTAAAGACACTATACATAAGGCACATAAATGTAGCTAGTGCATTTGTGAGACCAAATGGTACCACTACAAACTCATAATGACCATACCTTGTCCTGAAGGCCGTCTTATGAATGCCTTCATCCTTGATTCTTACCTGATGGTAACCAGACCTCAAGTCAATCTTGGAAAATACCTTTGCTCCTTTCATTTGATCAAAGAGGTCATCAATCCTAGGCAAAGGATATTTATTCTTCACAGTAACCTTGTTCAACTGTCTGTAATCAATACATAACCTGAGTGTACCATCTTTCTTCTTTACAAATAGAAATGGTGCTCCCCAAGGAGATACACTCAGTCGGATATACTTCTTTTCCAACAACTCTTGCAGTTGTATTTTCATCTCTAGCATCTCCGGTGTACTCATCCTGTAGGGTGCCTTGACACTGGTGCTGCTCCTTGCACAATTCAATTGTGAAATCAATGTCCCTCTTTGGAGGAAGCCCCAGAATCTCATAAGGAAACACATCCCTGAATTCCTGTAACACCTGATAGTCCTCCAACCTAGGAGTTTCATCTCCTTATGTCTCCAAAATATGAGTTGCATACAACTGGAAACCCTTCCTATAGAACTTCTTTAACTGCATTGCTGAAACTTGCCGTACTGAAATCACCTTTGGAATGCCTTTCAAAACTACTAGGTTCCCTTCTTCATTCATGCATTCGAAGTCTTATTGTAACAATCAAGCTTCACCCTGTGAGCTTCTAACCAATCCATCCCAATGAGAACATCATAGGAACCAAGTGGTAGAACATTCAGATCTACACAAATGACCAATCCATCCATGACCAATGGACATTTCTCTACCATTTCACTATCCTTTCTCTTAGCTCTAGTGGCTAGCTGGACTAACCAAGATTTCCTATGCTTTACCTTCTTAAAAGCACAAATCTCCACTAATATAGGGGTAATGTAACTATGCGTAGAACCAGGGTCAATCAAAATAGAAACAAATTGCTCAACAATCTTACCTGCTACTTCAACCACAGTTGACTAGTGATCTGCCTGGCGGTCCTTCAGTGCTGCCTAAATCCTAGGGACTGCCCTTGCTACCTGACCCACTGTTTCTGCTTCTTGAATATTGTAAGCTGGCCTTGCACTCTCATTCTCGAGTGGACAATTTCTACGCAAGTGAGGTCCTTCACATTTCCAAAATTTGTGTGGACCTTTATTCGGATGTGGCTCTTTAGGCTTTCCACCTGTCACTCCAACTGGATCATTCGCTGCTTGAGATGGCTGCTTCTGCTGATTCCTAAATATAGAAGGTTTGAAATCTTTCTTTCTTTGGTCCAACTTTTCATTCTTCTTGTCCTTCCATGCCTTATGGTAATCAGGTTTTCCTTTACTTTGCTCATAGCAATACTTAGCTTTTCTTATTTCTTCTTCAATAGTTATAGGTTCATAAAACTCAATTCTATCTTTGTAATACTGGGGTAATCCACTCAAAAAACGCTGGACCTTCACTTTTTCATCTCTGATGTACTAGACATACCTCAACAGCTCTAAAAACTTATTTGCATATTCATCCATGGTTTGCTGTCCCAATCTTAGCTCATGGAACTCCTTGATCTTGTCATCATAGTACCTGTCAGAGAGGTGTTTCTGCTTGAAATAATTCTTGAATTGTTTCCACTTCAGTTTCCTTTCACTGATATTTTTTACTTGCTTGAAGTGTTCCCAACAAATGGATGCCCTTCCATTCAGATTGAATATGGCAACTCGTGCTTTCATGTTTCCTGAATAATCCTGCACCTGAAAGTACTTCTTTATCCCAAGAATCGAAGCCTCAACTTCTTTCCTCGTCTTTATCTCACCATCAAATGTAGGAGGTTTAGCTTTCCTAAACTCATCTCACTTTTCCTTTTATGAGGAGATGAACTTGTATCTGCACTAGATTCTTCGAAGTCAGACGATCCACTGGAAGTCCTTCTCCTTCTCCTAGTGCTTCTCTTATTGCCTTCTGGTCTTGATGTACCTCATCCAGAATCTATCTTTTTCTGCAAGTCTGTCAAACTTTCCAATATGGCAGCATTCAACTGATGCTTCTCTTCCTGGGATTTTATTAAGCTTCTCATCGTGGCTGCAACATCTGACGATGCCTCTTGGAATCTCCTTCCATTGGACTCAATGTCATCATTCATATTACAGACATTTTCTCCCATGGCATCTTCTGCTTGCTCATAAGAATCCCGAGCATCATACCCATCATGGGTTCTCCTGAATGAACCACCTCTGGCTTTACCACACTATTCTTTCTGGAGTACTGCTCTTGGAAGTTATCTATAGTTCTGCAATGTGTTAGTAGCAAACTATTAGATGCATAGTATTAATATAAATCAAACTACTTACCTTTTTCTTGGAAAAATCATAAAATAACAAATTTGCCCAAACACAATATTTCCTTCATCAAAGAACATCTATCTGAGGGGGACGACGGGGGTCAAGGGGGCTAGTTGTTTTTGTAAATATTTGATTTTCATGCAATCCAGCGCATAAGATCGCTGCCACTTTCTCCTTTTCAGCCCTAAAAATCCACTGAAAAACCGCTGAAAATTCCTGCTGAAAAACAGTCGAAATCTGCTAGGATATCCCATGGAAAATCTCAAGATTTCATTGTACAAGATTGGGCCTCATCCCAACTAACAATCCGATGTTTCAGTAGTCAAAACAACTAGCTTCCTCCACTGTTCATCGGCGATTGGATCCACTAAGCACTACCACGTCGGCGATCGAATCCTCTAACCTTCGGAAGGATAGTCCATTAGACAGCCGCAACAGTGGACGTTCAATCCACTAACTTCATATAACATTTCTCATCGGTAACTGAATTAACTAGGTGTTGGCAATGTGTTCAACTAACCATCTCCGATGGCCAACGATTCCAGGACTTAGAGAAATTTTTGAAATTTTCCCTTTTTGTCTTCCTCTTCACTGCTTGATCGACTCCATTCTCTTCTTTTCATTGGAGAAATAGTTCCATCAGCAGCAGCAATGATGGCCCGCCATCTTCTCTCTTCCTCCGATCGACAGCCCAATTTTTTGAGGCATAACCTAATCGGTATCGGCAATCTCTTCTTGTCAGAAGGCTAGTGCTCTAGGCTTCCGAAACGGCGGGTGCACAAACCACTTTCTGCTTTCGATGGCTGATGTTTTCGTTACTTAGAAAATTTTTGAACTTTCTTTACTGCATCAGTGGTTGGAGGTCTTACCCATCGGAGGAATAGTTGTCTAGCCATCTACAACGGCGGGCGCTCAATCAACTATGTTCCGCCGATGGGTTTCAAACTCTTAGAAAAATTTTCCCGCAATTTTCCTTCCAACTGTCCTCCGTTGGGTGTGATTCTACCTAGCTCTCCACTACATTGGAAGTTCTTCCCATCAAGTGTTCCGATGAACCGATAGTTCAAACACTTAGACAAATTTTTTGAATTTTCCAGTCATCCATTGATTTCTTCTGGGCAGAAAGAAATCCTACCTCTGTCACTGCATATTTCATGGTCCATTCAAACCCATGTTGCAACATGAGCTATGATACCACACTGTAATGTCCCTGACCCTCCGACCGACGAAGTGGACACTACCATGGCGTTAACCATCCGGGCTAAGAGCCCCATGAACATGTACACTCATAAAATGCTGAAAAGCTGAAAGATAATGCTTTGAACTAAAACATGCATACATGATTATTTATCATACACAGCGGAAGCAACATACATTCATACAAGCATCCAACATGTTCATCATGATCATTAACAGTAAATAGGATTGTGGAAGTAAAATAGACAAGATTACTTATCTTTATAAAGAACTCGTTTTGTAACTAGCTATGTCACTGCAATGTTCCACCCAACCATAGGCTAGCACGCTCCTAAATATCTCAGCAATGCTGCCACCCCCGAGCCGGGCATGACTCCCCAAGGAATAAGGAACTAACAGGCTTACACATATCCAAGGGTAACAACACCACAAGGGTACACAGTTCATCCAAGCCAACACGGTTGGGTTTATCAGGAGAACAAAATATCAGCCAAGCCAATAGAGTTGGGTTTATCAGGCCATCTAGGAGCTGGGAGAGGCTAATGCTAAGATGGTGAGCTCACTGAAGAGCTGCAGAAACCAACACCAGAACCATCCTGGATTCTAGAACACCCACACACACCCAACACAAGGAATTCAGTCCTTTCTCTGCAACGCAGTCCCTCAGACCCTGATCTTCCCTCTAGTGCTCTTCAGGGGTTGTGGAGAAGAAATATAGCTCAATAGCTTTGTTCGTGTGGTTCTCAACCCACCAGGTTTATCAAGCACCTCAGGCCCTCATTCACCAACCCAAAATAGTCCGGGGACAAATCCGCTACATGCAAGGAGCCAAACAGCTATTCAATCATTTACAGGGAAAAGCACAGTCAAGCCATCATGGCAAACAACAGTTAACACACTCACATGAACCCACAGCAAACCAATCTTCAATACCATCGCTATGAGACTTACACAGACAAAAAAATGGTCAAAAAGTCACGTCCAAAATTCATAGCTCAGTGTGGATTCACAAGAAGAATCACCCCGATATTCCACCAATGCTGCATTGTAGGTAACTCAGTCAATAATGCGTGGGGAAAACCGCTCCCATCAATCAGTGGGAAAAATCCCAATAATTTTTCTCTACGATCTACTATAATGGGTGAAAAAAATACACAGTCCAATGTGTGGAGGCAGAAGTTGGTTCTTTGTGTGGATGGAAAGAATCGAATTACAGACCGACAATTAGTTCTAGAGAGAGGAGGCGAACCCCCACACAATGGATGGTAAATTTTTTTATCCCCCGTCCTACATGAGGAAGACGAACAACCATGATTCGAGGGAGTGGGCAGAACGATCCCTACGTCATGGAGAGGAGAGCAAGCGTGGGCGTGGTAGTGATCTTCCTACCATCCAATCGCTGCCTCAACTAATCAAAAAGGAAAATAACCAAGGGAGGTGGTGACACATAGTTTTCCCTCATGACTCAATGTTCCACATCCCCCTTTCCTTATCCTTTGGAATCATGTCCCTTCTCAATTTAGTTGCGAGGAACATAGCTGGTTGGGTTATTTAATTAAAATGCGTGTTTACATGATGCCACAATTAAATATATGCCACATGTCTCGATATACCATCGGTGACCGTTCCTAATCAGAAACACAACATAACCAAATCTATGGTGGGGCCTTGGCCTTTAGCTTCGCACCAAGATTATTTACAACATATGTATCCTATGTACTTTAAT
>LPNX010099692.1:1290980-1327550 GCA_001517045.1 Pseudotsuga menziesii
ATGTCATCAACAGTTAAACTCCCATTACTCATTGTGGAAAAGATATCGTAAAAGTACTGAAGAACATTCAGACAAGAACATAGGTTCAAGAAATTAGAACACTCTTACAGCCAATGAGACACAGCTGAAAACGAAATAGTTCACATTCAACATTGCTCATTTAATCACAGTGATGTATTCCACATAGCACTTCCTCCAACAGGAAAAATTTGCAGTCTCTGGTTGTAAAACAAAATAGTTCCTCTTACAAGCATTAAGTTACAAGTTTTTTCCAAGGAAAAATCCCTTCTCACTTCTAACTTTCAAATATTTAAACAAAACAGTAGACTGCTTGGGTTCCCCCAAAACGTGAGACTCTTCCTCCCCTTCGAACGTTTCATATTCCGTGTTTTATCTTTTCTGCGCATGCTCATGATCAACTGAGTAACTGACGGACCTTTCAGAGCTACGCCTTTGTTGCTTCCAATTTTGTCTTTTACTTTGCCCCCACCCCTCGAGATTTTGCTTCCTATCTGTGTCTTCGTGTCATGGAAATATGAACAGTCTTTTGGATCCTCCTATAGCCAATCAATGTGCATCATTCACCAGGATTGCGTTCTAAAACAAAAACGTCAAATTAAACCAACTAAAATGACTAATCCACAAGAAATGGCCAGGTGCACCACTTGATCTAAGAATTTTAAACAAATGCCGACACCACTACCTCTTCCACATACAGGCTCGACAGACCTCATCCACGATGAAAAACTCAGTGGCGGATCAAATTACTAACATCAGAAGAGTAGATTCATTCGCAGCCGCATAAGCGGGTCTTAAAAGTGACCGGCACTACGAAACCACTTAAACCTATCGAAGACGGGAAATATATGAACTAAACTGCGGGCAAGAAAAAACTCAATCGGAAGTCGGATGGACTTTGACATCGGAAGATGAAATCTTTGCACAGCCGCAATGACGGAAAAGAAAGTGCTACGGACAAGCGACTGAAAGACTGATACGCATCGGTGGGCGAAGCGATTTACTCTTCGGGCGCTCAGTTGCTTTGGGAGTTGCAATGGCGGAAGAGGAAAAGACTACAACTTTTGATCAAACAAAAAATTGACGCCCAATCAATAGAAAATAATAAGCGTTCATAAAGCTTAAAAATTCAACAGCGGTCAAAAAATCTATTTCACCTCCGAAACAGTGAACCTTCAAAGGACAACTGGCAAACCCAAACTTAAAATATGCGACCCAAAACAACAATTCCAAACACGAGCAATTCCTAAAAACCAGGACGAAAGATAATCTTCAAAACCATCCAAAATTAAAGCACGACCAAAAAGGTTCTAGGATCCAAATGATTAAGAACAACACTAAATCATGAGGAGGGGACCAAAATTTAAGAAATTTGGGGAAAATAGTTGCAGCTACAACAATTGGTGACTACCTGGTGAACCTAGATCTCTGGGCAATTTCTTCCTTAAGTAGCAGACTGTTTAACAATAAAACCACCATGTTGAATTCTTCTACATGTATGGATTTCCCAAATGGCAAATATATGTACTTTTGATCTTTGAGGATAGTCCAATTTAGGAAAATGGAAACCAAGATTTCAAAGTCAAGATAACTCTTTCAGGGCCAGGAGTATGAGTTTCATTTTTACCTCTGTATTTGGGTAGCTTCCAGCTTGGACACCAAAGGATCGTAACATCTGGTAAACATAAATATTCATTTGTTCCTCATTCCCATGCCATTTTTCACTTTTTGTGCTTTTGGATTTTTGTCCTTTTGAGTCCTCCTCATGCCTTTCTTTCTGAATTTTCATTCAGGCTTCTCTATCCATAGTGTCCTTTTGTGTGAGAGAAGAGTTTACTTTTCATCTCACAGACAGAGAGGAGCTTTTGGAAATTTGAAATTCATGCTTTGATACTTTGCTTTGATATGTATTGCTTCCTTAGGAGTTTTGACTCTTCTTAGCCTTTTGGCTTTCAATTCTTGGCATGGGATCATTTATATATAATACACTGTTTACCCTGCTTCCTTTAGATGGATATTTTGCTGTCACCCCCTAGGACATTTTTAAGTGTGAGATGAATGGAGCCTCGAAATAGTATTCTAGACCTTTTAATCCTGAGTTACTTTACAGGGATTACGCAGGACCTGAATGCGTTCATAGCCATTTAGGAAAACTGCTAAACTAGAAGAAATTCTATCTGATAAAACCATAATACACAGTCGTATACTCAAGGATTTTAGTTATTCCAGAACTCTAATGCTCTCCATGCGACCAAAGTTTGCCTCTTTTATTGAAATCAAACAGAAAATTTAAACTAAAACAAGACTCAACTTCATGACTCAAAGACCCAAAAGACGGCCAAGCCAGATTATTTATATACAAGATAGAAAAGAAAGACGAACTTAGGAAAAATAAGGCTTGAGAACTAAACCATTTACTGGTAAGTTCTCTTCCCACCCTTGCAGATTTTGTAACTTATAAGTGGAAGGGCCAAGCTTTGCTGCAATTTGAAAAGGACCTACCCACAACTGTTGGAATTTAGTATGCTTTCCTTTTTCATCATGGGGGCGATCCCATTTGAGGACTAAATATCCCACTTCAAAGTCTTTTGTTCCAGCCTTATGTTTGTTGAACCATCTCTTTATTACCTCCTGCTGTTGCTTAAAACGCTCTCTGGCTTTAGATCTAGCCTCTTTTTCTTTCAGAAGATTACATATCCTCATCTGCAAAACTTCATCCTCTGACCCTATAGACTCTTGAGCTATTATGGAGGAGGGTAGCATGATATTGGGGGGAAGAATGGATTCTTTACCATACACAAGGGTGTATGGAGATGCTCCTATCGAAGACTTGGGGGTGACTCTATCAGCCCAAAGGGCATTTGGTAGCGTTGAGTGCCAACTCCTTTGGTTTTCTATTACAGTCTTCTTTAAAATTCTAATCAGATGTTTGTTAGAGGATTCAGCCAAGCCATTTCCTTACGGATAGTAATTAGCAGAATAATGAAATTTTATCCCTTTATGATGAGCAAAAGCAGTTAACTTAATTGATGAAAAGTAAGTGGCATTATCAAACACTAACAAAACTGGAACTCTAAACCTGGTCATGATATGATCTTGTAGGAAGCTGATGACCGCGTCTTCATTTATTTTGAGTAGCGGGACAGCTTCGACCCAGCGAGTGAAATAATCAGTCGCAGTCAGAATGTACTTGTGTTGTAGAGAGGAATTCGGTTTTATCTCTCCAATAACATCCAACCCCCATTGTTCGAATGGCTCCGTGATCATCACAGGCTTTAGGGGTGCTGCTGCTTTAGGTTGTCTCCCACTACACCTTTGGCAAATATCGCACTTCCTGACATGTGCGTGTGCATCCTTGAAAAACGTAGGCCAATAGTAACCGGCTCTAAGGATTTTGTGGGATATAGTATCTCTTGAATAATGTCCCCCAGCAGGCCCGTCATGCAAATCTGTCATTACTTTCTCCACATCTTCTTTCTCTAAGCATCTCAGAAGAACTCTGTCATAATTTTTTCTGAATAATATTCCTTCAATAGTTTGATAGGAAGCTGATTTAGGACGCAGCACTCTTCTTTGCTTATAATTCCAATGTTCTGGCAACAATCCTACTTGCAGGTAATGCACGAGGTCCCTATCCAAGAATCAGGGGCTGTGAACAAAGGACATACATCCATCAAGTGTAATTCATCCTCGTCTTCCCAGGCGTGTTCGTCATTGTTCTCGTTTCCAGCCATCAGCTTGCACAACCCCTTCCATTTGACTATAGAGGCTGGTTTGAAGTTGAGGTCATACTCTTGAAGAGCCGTTACCCAATTTCCCGTTCTTTCTCCTAACTCCTTCTGTACAAAAAGGGACCTTACAGCTGGGTAGGGGACAATCACCTTGGTTCGATTTTTTAAGATATAAGGCCTGATTTGCTTCACTGCTTTGAATACTGCGTAGGATTGTTTATCAATGGCTGGGTAATTTAATTCAGCCCCCTGTAGACCAGTACTCATAAAATATATTGGGAATTCATCCCCCCCATCTTCCTTTTGGGTGAGCACAGCTGCTAGTGAATCATCGGATGCCAAGGTATACAAGATAAAATCTTTGTCGAAATCTGGGCTTTTCAGGGAGGGAGCATGTGCAACAGTAGTTTTGATTTTACTGAATGCATTCTTCTCAATTCCCGTCCACTTGAATAGTGCATTTTTCTTCACCATCTGCTACAGAGGTTTGACAATCTGAGCGAAATCAGGCACAAATATTCACATGAAGTTTATTGTTCCCATGAAAGATTGCATCCCCTTTTTATTATGAGGCAAGGGAATTTGTTCAATGGCCTTAATTCTCTCTGGATCTATAGAGATTCCCTTATTTGAAACTATGTGACCCAACAACTTACCCTCTATAACAGCAAACACACATTTTTTGGGATTGAGTGAGATGCCATATTTCTGGCAACATTCAAAAATCTGCCTTAGATGGAACGCATGTTCTTCTCTCCCTTTTGAGAATATTGTAATATCATCGAGGTATATCACAACAATACATCCAATCAAACTGCGGAAGGCTATGCCCATAGCCCTCTGGAATGTAGCTCCAGCGTTTATAAGCCCAAAGGGCATTCTTCTGTAAGCGAAGGTTCCCCATTTGGTCTTGAACATTGTCTTCAATATGTCTTCTTCGGCTACTAATACTTGATTGTAGCCATAGAAACTGTCTAATAATGAAAATAGTTCAGAACCTGAGACCATTTGTAGCAATTGCTCCATGGGTGGCACAGGATAGTTATCTTTGTTGGAAGCACGGTTTAAATTTCTGAAATCCACGCATAGCCTGATTTCACCAGAATTTTTCCTCACTGGTACCAGATTTGATACCCACTCAGAGTGTCTGACCTTAAAAATGATTCTAGCATCCAATAATTTCTTCACTTCACTCTGAATCAACGGTTCCAATTTTGGATGCATTTTTCTTAAAGGCTGCTAATACGGTTTGACACCAGCTTTGATGGGAATAACATGCTTGATGATGCTGGTGTCATATGTTTTCAAATCTTCGTATTTATAGGGGAAAACATCTTTATATTTTTTAAACAGACTGATGAACCTATCTCTTTCTGCTGGTGAACAACATTTGCCGAGATTCACGTATTTAGGATTCGTTTCAGTCCCTAAATTTATCAGCTCAAACTGTAAAGATGAGCTATGGGTCTTCATGTTGGCTGGTCTTCTGAAATTTTCATTTAAATCGAACATCCTTTCTAACGTTCTGACTCCTTTAGGGATGAAATTATCATACTTCATTTCGGCCTGATGTTCTTCATCGTCTATAATTGCTCCTTTAAATAACTTGTCATTCGTTAAGCATTCTATAATTTGCTGATCATCATCGAATACTCATAAGTTGGTGATAATGTCAGGTACCCAGGGCCTGAAAAGAAATTCAACAGAACATCGATTATTAGTATGTACGAGCCTAGTGGCTGACGTGGCCAACAAGTCAGCTACCGCATTTTTAAGTCTGGGAATTGAAACAATGTTAAATGCGTTAAAACAATTGAGCAGATCCCATACCTCATTTTGATAAGATTTCAGGTGAGGGGAAACACAATGTATTTGATTCCGGATCTGTTTAACAATTATTTCAGAATCTCCAAAAACTTTTAGATTACTTACCTTTAATTCGATTGCTTTCTTCAAACCTTGCACCAAGGCTTCATACTCAATCGTATTATTCATACATTCAAACTCTAATCTACAGGAAAGAAAATGTTTATTATTCTTGGGGTTGATCAGGACACATCCGGCCCCTGACCCTTCTAACGTCTTAGAGCCATCAAAAAACAAAGTCCAGAAATCACTAACTACTATATGAGAATCTATTCCTACTGCTAAGTCTACTATTTTACAGTCGATTTCATTAGCCTGTGAGACTTGAAGGAGATCAGGCTGGGTGTCTGACATGTTGTTGGCTTCTTCTGCTTGGTAATTTCCTGGTTCCAATCAATAAAATAATTTCCCAACACAGAATCCACTGGTTCATTCTTTTCCTCAAGTTGAGTGACGTTGTATTTCATGTGCGGCTCCCTCAAAATCTTAATTTGGTTCAGACTCCCTTTATACAGAAACCACAGGTGTGACCAATCAGAGGAAAAATATCCATTTAGTTTGGCCGACCAATCTCTACTCAGCACAAGACCATAAGCATCTGGTATATCGGCCACTACAATATCAATGACTTGGCACACTTTATCATTTGACGACAGGTGGACTAGGAAATCTTCCATCTCACCAATTACCTTTACATTTGTCTTGTCCAACTAAACCACTCTCCAAGTAGATGGCTTAGGCTGCCCATTTATCTTTTTACAAACTGATATTGGCATGACATTAACCGACGCCCCTGAGTCTACCAGGCAATTATGTATGTTGTGGTTAAAGATTTCAAAAGTAAGGAGGAACGGTGGATGCTTGTTCTTGGACTTACCTCCACTGCTAGTTTCTCCAATTTCTTCTTCTTCTTCTGGTTGATTGTCAGTGGGCATCCTCTCATCCGAGGCTTCAAGTGCTTTCAATAATCTTTCCTTTTGCTGTGGCACTTTACACATTTCAAATAGCAAAACGTTTGCCTTTATCTTCTTTATGTCCTCCACGATATCATAATCCATCTGTGGTTCAATGGGGTGCGGTCTATCATCATTCACCTTTTCTTCATTGGGCTTGGCTAGTGTATCATTCTGCCCAGAATCCTGGCTGGTAATAGTGAATTCTAGAATCTTATCGGCTGAGGACTTATTTTGAAATTTCTTCTTAACATTTTTCTGCAGCCTTTTGATTTTTGGGAGTATGAGACTGTCTTCTTTAACCTCCCCTTGGCTCCTTGTTGTAACGTTGGTTTCCTTGACGTCCTTTCTCTAATCTGTTTCCTCTTCAACATCAAATAACGAAACATAATTCCACAGAACCATGGTTTCTTCTTTTTGTTCCTCCATTGAAGCGGTACTCTCTTTTCTTTCTTTGTTTCCATCTTCTGTCAACTTAGAATCCAATAGCTGGTTCATACCCAACGTCATTGAGTTTATCCATTGAGGACAATTCTTTTCAGAGTGTGGTTGTTGATGGAAAGTACAAAAATTGTCCATGCCTACCTCTGTTAAATTCATAGATGCAAAATTGTGAGGAGGAGGTTGGGACTGATTGTTATCCTCTCTTTTCTTATAATAAGGCTTATAGAACTTTTGAGTTTCCTTCTCTTTCTCCAAGTCTATGATTTTGTTAGAAAGCTTCTGCATCATTTTTTCCATGCTCTCAAAATCTGGTGATTTCTCTTCCTTAGGCTTAGTGAACAACAAGGTTTTCTTTCCCATACCTTTCTCTCCTGACCGTTTGGGATAATCTTCAATACTTTCTCTTTTAGCCTCCACTACTTCTGCCTCTTCATAGGTTTCTGCTAGAGTGGGCTTGGCTCTTATCTTAGCAAACATGGCCAACTCAGGGCCTAAAGCTGAAGTATAATACTCAATCAGGACCTTGTCCAAAGGTTTGTCAGCTTCAGAAAAGTTCTTGAGATACGCTGCAAATCTTTGAGTGAAACTGTGCACCTTTTCCTTACTCTCTTTCTTCAAGGCACATAGCCCTTTCATCAGGGCTGCATGAGTCTTCTGAGCCGCATATTTACTCCTAAATATCCTTTCAAAGGTATCCCAATTAGGGATAGAATTTGCAGGCAACCCAAAATACCATGATGCTGCAGCTCCTTTAAGGGTATGCGGGAATAGTCTGCAGACTACATCTTCATACTCTCCGGACCTTAACCCTTCTATAGCCAAGTAAAAGATTTACAGGTGGTCATCTACTAGTATCTTCTCACTTGGATTGAATTTAGGAAACATCTTGTCAAAGGCTTGAGGTAGATCATGTAATGGAGGTGTCAGGTTTAAACGTGATCTGGATCTCCAAGAAGGTGGTGGATTCTGTGGGTTAGGTGGTGGATTGGAATTTTCCATGATTCTGGGTGGAGAGTGAGGAGGTGAGCCTTCTTGATTCAAAGCCAATACAACTTCCTGTAAGGCTGTTTCTACAAGTTCCTCCCAATACCCAACCAACACTGATTCTTCCAATATAGGACGATCTTTTCTTTTATATTCTCTTTTGGGCAATTCAGGGATGATCGGCAATCCTCCAATCTTCTTCACATATGCCCTGGTGTGTCTTCGCAGATTATTAATAACCTCATTGTCAACAGAAAAAAATGTTCTTTACTCCTTTCTTCTGGAATTGGATTATGAATCCCACTGCTTTCAAAATTGTTACCGGTGAAATAATCTCAGGAAAACAGGTTTCCTCGGCTAGCCATGCACTGGAGGCCCTCCTTCTAGCGCCAAAAAATGTTGAGGCCTGGAAATTTGCAGGAAACAACAGTAAGGGATTCTCCCCAGTCAACGTTCCCAAATAGCCCGTGACTATTTGGTATGGGGAAACCGTCTGGTTTGTGGTCCGGCTACCGCAGGTCAAAGTAACAAAAACAAAGGTTTTGCCGGTTGCGGCCCGGTCCACCGTGTATATTTTTGTATTTTTTGACTTAAGTATGATATGCAAGTGCCTAATTAACCATGCAGGGTGATAAAGATGCAAAGAGTCGTCACAATGTGATGCGGAGGTTCTTACCTCTCATCTTAGAACTCACAAGCATCCAAATCATACAAGAAAATAAATACTAACTAACTATCTCTAAAGAGCTGGGTATTAATTCATGAGTAATGCACCCTTGTTCATGTGTTATGGAAAATCATAGATAGCTGTTCTTATAACCAAACATATAAACATGAATAAAAGTATATATATGATAAGATAGCTCATCAATAGTTAAACTCCCATTACTCATTGTGGAAAAGATATCGTAAAAGTACTGAAGAACATTCAGACAAGAACATAGGTTCAAGAAATTAGAACGCTCTTACAGCCAATGAGAGACAGCTGAAAATGAAATAGTTCACATTCAACATTGCTCATTTAATCACAGTGATGTATTCCACATAGCACTTCCTCCAACAGGCAAAATTTGCAGTCTCTGGTTGTAAAATGAAATAGTTCCTCTTACAAGCATTAAGTTACAAGTTTTTTCTAGGGAAAAATCCCTTCTCACTTCTAACTTTCAAATATTTAAACAAAACAGTAGACCACTTGGGTTCCCCCCAAATGTGAGACTCTTCCTCCCCTTCGAACGTTTCATATTCCCTGTTTTATCTTTTCTACACATGCTCATGATCAGCTGAGTAACTGACGAACCTTTTAGAGCTGTGCCTTTGTTGCTTCCAATTTTTCCTTTTACTTTGCCCCCGCCCCTCGAGATTCTGCTTCCTATCTATATCTTCGTGCCATGGCAATATGAACAATCTTTTGGATCCTCCTGCAGCTAATCAATGTGCATCATTCACCGGGATTGCGTTCTAAAACAAAAATGTCAGATTAAACCAACTAAAACAACTAATCCACAAGAAATGGCCAGGTGCACCACTTGATCTAAGAATTTTAAACAAATGCCGACACCACTACCTCATCCACCTACAGGCTCGACAGACCTCATCCACGACGAAAAACTTAGTGGCGGCTCGAAATACTAACAACAGAAGAGTAGATTCATTCGCAGGCGCTTAAGCGGGCCTTAAAAGTGATGGGCATTGCGAAACCACTTAAACCTATCGGAGACGGGAAAGATATGAACTAAACTGCGGGTGGGAAAAAAATCAATCGGAAGTTGGACGGACTTGGACATCGAAAGATGAAAGCTTTGTACAGCCGCAATGGTGGAAAAGAAAATGCTACAGACAAGCGACTGAAAGACTAATACGCATC
Source organism: Pseudotsuga menziesii (assembly GCA_001517045.1). Classification (NCBI taxonomy): domain Eukaryota; kingdom Viridiplantae; phylum Streptophyta; class Pinopsida; order Pinales; family Pinaceae; genus Pseudotsuga; species Pseudotsuga menziesii. The sequence goes on from LPNX010099692.1 coordinate 1,300,841, forward strand.
GGCGGGTGAAGCGCTTTACTCTTCGGGTGCTCAGTTGCTTTGGGAGCTGCAACGACAGAAGAGGAAAAGACTATGGCTTTCGATCAAACAAAAAATTGACGCCCGATCAATAGAAAATAATAAGCATTTGTAAATCTTAAAAATTCAACAGCGGTCAAAAAATCTATTTCACCTCCGAAACAGTGGACCTTCAAAGGACAACTGGCAAACCCAAACTTAAAATTTGTGACCCAAAACAACAATTCCAAACACGAGCAATTCCTAAAAACCAGGATGAAAGATAATCTTCAAAACCATCCAAAATTAAAGCACGACCAAAAAGCTTCTAGGATCCAAACGATTAAGAAAAACACTAAATCATGAGGAGGGGACCAAAATTTAAGAAATTTGGGGAAAACAGTTGCAGCTACAACACGAACTCGGCCACTTCCTCAACCAAAGCCTCCGTCATGGCCCCTAAAGCCTCCCTAGAATCCTCCTTGGGTTCCTCCCTGTTGGAACTACGGTTGAGCTTGCTGCTGCTGAGGAAATTGTTGTTGAACATATTGTGCGGCCTGTGGCTGACTATACTATGGTCGCTGCACCTGATTATACTATGGTTGTACAACTATCCGCGGTTGTGGAACAAACTACGGCTGAGCTATGAACTATGGCTAAGGTTGCATAGGGACAAACTGTAATGGAGGCGTCGATGTGTACGGTACCTGTGCTGCTGGCTATGCTACTTGCGGCGGTGCTTGCATTATCCAAGGTTCCTCCCTTTTCATGAAGTATGATCATATGTCATTTCTTGGAGAAAATTGTAAGTGCAGTAGGTCATGTCATCATGTCCAACTAACCGATAGAATGTATAGTACAAGTTCTCTGCTTTGGTAACCATCTTCTACATGTAGTCACAATTCTCATGTTGATGCCCACAAACCTGGAAGATACGACACCAAGGTGCACCAGCACTGCTCAACGAATTAGGGGCTCCTGATAGCAAATAATTTCAAAATGTCGGACATGTATCCTTGGTATGTACACCTGCATGGCACCGTGTACACCAAAGATATTCACAATCCTCCTTGGTCTTGTTTATGTCTTGCAGCTGTAGCATTAGATTGGCCAGCTGCGCCTGAATCTATTTCATCCCAACAACGATTTCTCCTACTGATGATGCTTCTGGTTTCATCGCGGTCTCCAGAGCCTCACTCTGTGTCACGATGTTTTACTGCATTAATGGTTGTTGAATATGTGGGACAAGCACTGCAATGAACCATTCCTTGTGCTTAACATCGCTCATCTGAAAACTAAATCGAGCCATCAATGTCTTAAATTGCTAATCAAAATCCCAAATGGTTTTATTGGGGAATTGTTTGATCTCCTTCAGTTCAGTAATGTACTGAGCTTTGGAATTTGTATTCTTAAATTCCTCAAATATCCCTAACCTGATCTGATCCAATGTTTTTGCAGTACATCCCTGAGGCACTCGCATGAATCTCATAAACCATTCCAATGCGCGGCCCCTCAGAGTGGTGGCTAACTGACTTTTCTTGACATAATCATCAATGGTTTTCTCGAGCAGTCTAGATAGCTTCACATAAGAACCAATACTGTTCTAGATCATCAGTGCCATTTCCATAGAATATTGACAACTTCATCTCATCGCCCTCCATCCTGGGCCTTCTTCCTCTTGCGGGTGCTCTACTACTAGACTGTTGTCGACACGTCGGGAAAGTCGACGTAGAATGCGCGTTCCTTCCTTGTGATGGAGTAGTGCGCAGAGGGGTGGGCACACTATTGCTAGGGTTTGATCATGTTGTTCCTATGGGGGTAACCTGGGCTTGTATATCCTCATCGTCATAGAAAGGTCGCTTCGTCCCATGTGTTTTTTCTTCATGGTATCACACTTCGACTTCAGTAGGACCTTCTCGCCCTCTGCCTCTTTTCTCAAAACCTTGCTCCTACCCTCGTACAACCACTTGTTTCTTCAACAACCTTTATATTCTCACCAAAACTCATGCCCATATACCTCTTATTTCATTATGAATTTCCCCCCTTTTGGTCGCAGTGCCTACATCCCCCACACACGGGAGGTCCACTACTCTTGGTCCATTTTCAGGATACCCTTTTCACAGACTAGTTGCTTAATCAACATCTGTAGTGACAATAAGAACTGTACACGAGGTCCACTAAAAAATTCCCTTTCTTCTTCCTTGAAATATTTATTAGTATCAACAGAAAACTCAGTGATGTATCCTTCTAAGATACTATCCAACCATACCTAAACTGCCTACGATGCCTTGTTGTTAGTTTCCTGCAGCTCCTGGATTAATTCTGGGGTCCAGGATGTCAGCTCTCCTCCTTGGAAATTTGTCTTCCGCTTAGCGAATTCGGTCAACCATTCATGAAGGAGTACTGGAAATTCGTGAAAGTACCACTCATGAGGACCATCATGGATATATCTAGCCAGCCATTGACTTGTCGATAATTTCGGGCTCTGGTTTTCAGTTTTAGAAAACTACCACAACTTCTGATCAATCCAATCCTTGATCTCTGATTGAGTCAGATGCCAAAACATATCCCCCTCCTAATTGCAACTTGGTCTCGGCAATAGAACCATTTGTTGGTGCGATCCACCAACAAAGCCTTGTCGACAGGGGTTCCCACTCTGTCGATGCCCTGCAATGCAATCTCCTTGAGCACTGGCTTGAACAGGTTTTACCCTTCCTGGCAACATCTGTGAATCCGATGAGGTCTCACCCATGGAATTCAAGGGAGAGCTATCAGAACCGAGTTTTTGACAGCGGGAGAGGAGGACATGGGGATCCGACTGGAGAAAATCATGATGCATGCAATCATCCTATCTTATCACAGCATTAAGCATGAAACAACATACCGCATTCAACAATCGCATAGATTTAAAAGATCACATTAACAGATCAAGGAGAAACTAAATCACATCATTGTATCAGAAGCAAAATCATAGCATCACACAGATCTACATATATCACATTGTATCATCATAACAAAAAGTAGTACTACCACATCATAACAGAACTCAGATAGAGATTGAAACACATGTTATATTGACCTTGTGCAAACATACCACATTACATCATCCTTCTCCAAAACCAAAGAGTTCATCAAAAGAGATCTAGACAAAATCACAGCGATGACAGAGAAATCCCTGGTACTGAAAGCGACAGTTACAATGCCAAATTCATGTCTCTATCATTAAAAAAATGGATCTATAAATAGGATTACCCCTTCGCCTCAAGAGTCCACTATTAACTAATTTCTAATCGCTACTGACCTATTACAACAAAATTAGGTCCACATATATATAAAATATTCAAAAAGCAGTTAATTCTCCGCTTATCGTGCTAAACGGCCCGTGCATGGTGCCCCGTGAGCTTGCATAGCTTCCACGACGTTGCGCAACTCACTTGCCCCAACCCCTTGCCAACATGCACTCCTAGTTGAGTTGCTAAAGAGTAGGAGGGTCATAAATGACAAAGTCCTAGGAAAAATATTATTTAATAGTATGTCCATGAGCAACAGGAGGCTAGAATTGGATGAGGATTAATATCCATGTAATGAAAGAGATGGCGCATTAAGATATTTTTCTCATGTGGTTCAACGAACATGCCCGGGGGTTCTGGAGCAAGTAATTTGGATTCTCTGAGAGTTGGTTGGGAGGAACAACTTCTCCACTTTTGTTTTTCTAGCAATGGTGCTAGGTTCCTACTCTATTTTTCTTATGACTAATTCTAGTTATAGTAGGATGTGTATGTGAAATTTTTTTGTATAGCTACATCTCTAGGTAGTAGGATTATGCATTTCTATAGAATAGATAGGCCTGTTTTTGTGAAGTATATTAGATCCATACAATGATATTTCTGTATTCATTAATAACTCGTTCTGAGCATAAGTTGGTGGAATTGGTTGTTACTGATATAGTTTCGAATCCAATGCTTGAATAATTTAGAACTCACAATTACGTATATAATTGATTGAATCCTCAGTTTCTTTTTAAAATGTACAGTGTATTCCTGCATTTAATTAGCATTGTCTATTTGTATCATTTTTGCTCAACCTAATTATGCTTATTGGAATGTGGAATGGATCCGTAATGTTGTTATAGCATAGATCTGTATTATGCCTATGTCGCAGTTGAAAATTCTTTTCTTTTTACGCAAAGGAAACCCTACATTTTTCTATTTGAATCCCTAATCAACTTAATGCAGTTAGGGCCTGACTGATAAAATTATGAATAAGAAGATGAAATCAAGGAAGGGTTAAGCATCAAGTTAATCTTTTGAGTGGTTTATCTTACAGTAAATCAAAACCTCAAATCAAACCAGAAACCCTTGAATCCACAAATTTAAACGTTGATACACAAATATTAGAAGATCAACGGTCCATATCTTATCCGCATCCAGATCAATGGTACACAGAGGTTTCTGAATTCTGATTTCTGCATGAATTCATATCAACGATCAGGATTAAATATGCAAGGATCAATAGTGGAAAGCTGATGCATAATGCATAAGTGGAAATTCAAGGATTAAGCTAACAAAACTTGAAGTTTCTGAAGTCCTATTTTCGCATCAAATAGATCGACGCTCGAGATTTTGTCCACAAAGAAGATCAACGACTGATATTGTTTACAAAGTTTTCATTGTGGAATTTGCAAAGAATCATATCAATGGCTGGGACTTAAGACACAAGAAATCAAAGGTGCAGAGGTTATAAAATCCAAGTTAACGAAATTTGGTGTTTTTCCACAGCTTGGAGTTCACCTGCGGAAGGAGAAAGGAGGGATGTGGAAAATGGGAAAAAGATTAATGAAAAAAGTTGTTTTTCCAATTTTAGAGATCCGTAGCGGAAGGCAGAAGTTGGAAGGAAGAAGGTAGAAGTGCAAAGTGTTAGTTCTGTAGGTTTTTCAATTTTTGAGGTCTGTCATGGAAGGAGGAAAGGCGAAAGTCAAAAGGTGAAAAGATGAAAGACCAAGTGATTGTTCCATGAATTTTTTGACTTTGGAGGTTCACAGCAGAAGGCATCTATGCGGAAGTTGAAAGGAGAAAATTCAAAAGATAAGTTGGTTGTTTCATTGAGTTGTAATTTTTGGATTCCACTTCCGAAGGAGGAAAGGAGGAAGTCGGAAAGCTGAAAGATCAGGTGATTGTTTCAATTATTTTTTTTATTTTTAAATTTCGCAGCAGAAGGCGGAAATGCAGAAGTTGAAAGGCAGAAATATGAAAGACCAAGTGATGGTTTCATGAAGTTTCCAACTTTTGAGGTCCGCAGTGGAAGGTAGAAAGGGAAAAGTTGGAAGGTAGAAAGTCAAAAGAGAAAGTGGTCATTTCGTTGAGTTCTAATTTCTAGATTCCATAGCGGAAGGAAGAAGGTAGAAGTAGCTCAAAGGACTCCATCACACCTTGTGTTTTCGGTTCCTAGATTTTGCAGCAGAAAGAATAATGCAAAATGTCAAACGTAAAATTGGAACTGCGGAATTGTTCTTGCGGGATAACAGTAACTTAGCTTTTGAGTTTTGTTTGGAAATTTATTTCTTTTTGGAAAAGGGTTTCTGATTTTTTAAGGAATATGATGATCATTTCATATAGCCAGGGTTATGATTAAAAATCTCTTTTTGTTTTTAATGCCTCATAACAATTAGTTTTTTTTTTATTAATAGGTCTGAAGATATATGGTTATATTTTTGTTTGAATTTTGAGGTATGTTACATATGGTATCGGAGCACGGTTTCAGCACTAGGCCTGAATAGGATCAACACACTACTACTTTAGAAAACAACTAACTAATTCCTAGGTTTATTTTGTCTTGAAAATTCTCTTATAAACAACAGAGATAAGTACAAATATATTTTGCAGGAAATATGGCAGATGCAGGAATGCCAACAGAAGAGGAACATCATCCAGAACAACCTTTAAACAATGAAAAGGGAAATATAAGGGATGGAGAGTTTTGGGTAGATCTAAAATTAAAGTCGGGACCATAAATCTTAATTACAAAAGAGCTGTGGAAGAACTAAGGCATGAATTAAGAAAGGTTAAGGAAGATAACAAGTAAATTCTGAAGGCTCAAGAAGAACTAAACACTATATTGTTAGAAAATATCCATAATGAAGAAAAATATAAAAATAAGGCTTTTGAAATGAACTTCCTAAAAATTCCTCATACAATAAACGCAAGGGTAGAAGCTGGCATTTTTCAGCCATAACCCAGACACTTCAAGTGAAGAGTTAGTTATACATCACACAAAATATCAAGAGTCAAACGAAAGCAGAGACGAGAATAAAAAGAAGAAAATGTACAGGACCTATGAGGAAATCTATGGGGAGTTAAAGAAAATTAAACCACCCATGTTTAATAGAGAAATTGAGAAGGGAGAAGAAGAAAAGGCCTGGCTGTCTAGAATGAAAAAGTACTTCAAAATATATAATTACTCTGATGAGTTGAAAGCAAAAATGGCCATTTATATTTCGACCAGAAAGAAATATATTTGGTGGAATCAAATAAAGAAAGTTAAGGGTATAAAAGAAAGGTATGTAACCTGGAAAAATTTTAAGAAACTTTTTAAAAGAAAATATTTATTAGAACAATATTACAAAGAAAAGGCCAAGGATTTTTATGAGCTAAGGTTAGGGGCCATGACAATGAAAGAAATCCGTAGTAAGTTCTTAATCTTACTTCGCTATGTCCCCTACATAATTGATGAGAAGCCAAAGATACAACAGTTCCTTAGCTTCCTGCCCCTCATGTTTAAATAACGGATTGAATATGACAATCCAAAGACACTGGAGGAAGCGATGAGTAAGGCCAACTTATGTTATGAACAAAACAAGAATAAAATATAAAATATACCAGCTTGGAAAAATTAAAGGCCAAATAATTTTGATTCTAAAAGAAAATAAAGAAGTTCCATAAAAACATGAGAAATAATCATAGAGGGTATCAGGGTAATAATTACAAAGCTTCTTAAGACATTCAAGGCTTAACATGCTTAATAGAAAAACTTACTAGTTTACTAATTAAGTATTTAAAGGTAAAAGATTAACACTAGCATGGAGGGTATATACCATAAATTAACTCTAAGAAAATATTTTAAAAACATCAACTAACATAACTTTAGATAGAGTTATAGTTGGTTTAAAGACTGAATGTCATGTTGGTTATAAACAAGGGTCATAGGTTAGACCTCACCTAAGAAGTGTTTATAGTTAATCATTAGATTATAGTTCTATAATCTTGTACTTAATGCCTCCTTCACTTACATAACGTGCTAAGTTATGTAATGTTTCTACCCTTACCATGTTACAATTTAATTGGTTAAATGCACAATTGTTAAAGCAATAATCTCATCAATTAAACGTTATTAATTCCTCTTATACCTTATAACAAGGATTTACTATTATCAAGGTTATAACTGTTTGAGTATAAGTATACCATAATGTATTTTTATGGGTCATAAATTCTCCACGCCGTTGGTAAGCTATATAATAAAGTTTATATATTAACGATTCTTTTGTTATCATGCGCCATATAATAGGTTGACTTCGGGCTGAGGATCATGGTGGGACCCTTGAAAACAGCAAAAATGATTGGTATTATCGTCCTCTTGTGATTGCTCGTTTAGACTATTGGAAATTACCCACTGCATGGAAATAATTTGCATGGGAACATGGTAACACCGTGGCCAAGCGTTGTATGGTTATAAGGGAAATCTCAAACCCTAGCTTGATATTTCCTCTGTCGCCTTGGGCCTTTGGCTGCTCTGCTACCATGCTCTTGTCTGCACTGTCGCTCGCATTTGTTGTTGGCAGTCTCCCTATTTGTTCTTTCTCCTCGTAAGCTCGCCCCGAATGCTTAATAGAGAGACGCTGTCACGAAACTGTTTGTTGCTTGGTATAGGTTAGTGATACTTCCTCCAGGGTTTTTCCATCTCAACTCACTCAAATAAGAACCTTCGACTCTAAAAAGACTCCTTCCTCTTTGGTTTGATAGTGAGAGTCAAGGTCTTGCTTTCCTGAGTTGCTGGAGGCATAGGATTTGCAACATATGTAAATTTTGTTGAAGATGGTTGCAGGCCAAGCGTTTACACTTGCTTGGCCAGTTTCTTAGACCCCTGTCACCGTTGGTTGCTTACCCTACTGGTAAACTCCTTTCTGGCTGCAGATGAAAGGTTTTCTTCTCCTTGCATTGGTAGCCATTCTGTTGCTCATGGGTGGTCATGTTTCAGTTAAAATTTGAGGTAAGAAACATTGTTAACCCATTTTTTATCTTTACAGATTGTTTTATTTACATAGTTTTTATTTTGATACAAGGTTTTTAAAATTATTGTTCTTCTTATTCACAGGTCGACCCGTCCCTCTGCGTGGTTGGTGCGAGGCTGTGGCAACTGCTTGTTGGTTCATGGGTAAGCCCTAGGTTATCCATGGCAATTCCTCCTTGTTTGTTCCCTTATGGTTCCTTTAACGGTTGGCCGCCGTGGCCTGCAAAACCCTTGTGGTTTTGGTTTATTTGGGTTGACTGATTCACTGTTTGTTTGTTGATGTTAAACCCCTTTCTTGATGCGGGGCCTCTGGCCTAGGCCGTGACTGTAAATTTTGGTTTTGTTCAGTTACTGTGTAAATATATATAAGAATGAGAAGAAAGGCTATTAAATCCATAAGCTGTTAGCTTTGCTGGAAGCCGAGGGCATTAGAAGAGCTTCAAACTCTTTGTTTATATCTCTGTTGTATATTTTGAATTTGTAGGGTTTTTACCCTAACTTGGCAATATATAAAGTATTTATAGTTTCTTTAAATTATCTTTAATTTATTAAGCACTACTATAAATTGTTTGATTATTATTTTTAATGTAGAATAGTTAGTTGAGCTCGGTGAATCGAGCATTTTATTACTTTGTTGATTTATTTTCTGCGCGTTAATGCCTTTAAATTTACCCTGTAGTATTATTTAAATTAAATCTGCTAGGGTATCTGTGTATTGTTTTTATACTAATTTACTTTATTATAATGGCATTTGTAAATATTATTATATAATTTTTATCGTTCAGAATATAAAATTTCATGTTTTTAATGATGTACTTATGTAACTTATTAGTTACATCTTTTCAAGTACAGAATTCATATTTTCTTCTTGTAAAATAAGAATGCCATCTTATGGGTAAATAATATTACTCTTATAGTTATATATGTTATCTTTATTTTTAATTTATTGTAGGAATATAGAGAGATAGTATTTTATTATTTAATTCTTATGTTACCCTGTTTATATTACAATAATAGTATTTATGAAAACAAAGAGTACAAACTATCTACGTTCTTTCCTATGAACTGTATTGTAGGGTTTGTCTAAAAAAAGAAATAAGTTAGTAGATGTATAACTTATTAAGTTTAGTTAGATAAAATATAAAATAAAAGGTTATTTACACTACAGTGTGTTTAAAAATCTTAAACCAATAGTTTAGCTTTAGAAATAAATCTAAGTTTATCTACCCTCACTCACAGTTTGTTTGCTGTAAAACAATAGATATTTATCCTATGCAGGGAAGAAGTAATCTGTATAGATGAAAAAACATTTTTATTTATTCTAACACTACTTACTTTAGCTATTAGATTCTTTCCTCGGTTTCAAAATAAAATAGTAAATTTACTGAAATAAAAGTTGTACAAAGAATCTGTTTATCTATCTAAACCTACTTTTGTTAGTAAAAAGATACAACTTGTTTTCCTTTACTAAAATCTAACAATAACAATCTAAGTCTAACCCTAACTTTACTCCGTGTACAGAATGCTAATTCTTCTGATAACAAAATAAAAGTAATCATTCTCTTAATCAAGCTAACATCTTATTCTATACATGCACCATACTTTCTTCATATAATTTCACCACCTATGGTAGAGTACGATCTGGATTACTCCAAATGGGGAAAAACACAGGTAGGATTTGTTTCTCATTCAAAATAAATTCATTACTAAACAAACTAAGTTATCCTATCCTCTAAGTTTTTACATCATAAACTACAAATGCATCATTCAATCATACACAGATAATAACTCAGAAATTAACAAATAACGGAACCTGTTCTTATAGCTTGGTCGACAACAGCAATGGGAGGCCGTTCCTCTCTACCAACTCCTGGAGAGCGCTCAAACAGCGACTCCTCAGGACCCCCGAGCTTGCTCTGGTCTCCCTGGCTGGAACTAGGTGCAGTAATAATCAAGTACTAATCTTGAGACTCAATACCAATCCTGAACTTATCAATCAGTCCTCTCAGCTAACAAGCTGTATCAGACCAAGTTACTGCAAATTATCTCTCAAAACACCTTCCTTACAGTTTTCCCTTTTTCCCAATGAATTCCTTGAAGTGCATTCCAGCTGAATGATTCTTCTCCTGGAAAATATATGAGTAGCCTTAGCTCTCTTCATTGGGTACTTTTAAAAGATTGCCTAGGTATTTTTGGGTTAGTTGTCATTAATTGAGCCACCTGCTCTGATCCCACTTTCTTGGGGGATCATGACCCCAAATGTAGGGAAGTTGCCACTTGCAACATAGGAAGTGTTTGAGGATGCTGCCACTTGTCTTTTTCTCTCCACCTAGTTCCTTCCACCAGTTTAACCAGTCACACTCTTATTAACAGCTCTCCCAAGCTGTTGTCTCCACTTTTTATTTATTAAAAATAAAATATTCAGAATTACATTCCATATCTTTTGACTCTGCTGAGTCATCAGTTCCTACTTAGCATTAAATTTAACATAATGTCTTAGGAATCAAATTAAAACAAATAACATTATTTTACAAAATTGGGGTATGTGACATACACACCCCCTTAAAATGTAACATCGTCCTCGATGTTACTTATTCTTCATCCTCTACAGTCCCCTGGAACAGATTTGGGTATGCTTCCCGCATCTTACTTTCCAGTTCCCAAGTGGCCTCTTCAGGACTAAGGTGCTTCCATTGCACCTTCACCTATCCAATGGTGTGGTTCTGCAATGCAATTTCCTTCCTCCCAAGGATACAGTCCGATTCCACCAGAATTTCTCCTTCTGGTTCCACCTGTACAACATTCCAATCAACCACATGAGTAACATCATGAACATACTTCTTCAAAACAGAGATATGAAAAACATTATGTACTTTCAGGTTAGGCGGTAATGCTATCTAATAAGCAACTTGACCAATCCTAGACAAAATTTCGAATGGACCACAGTAACGTGGTGCTAGCTTTGCACAAATCCCCAGTTTTAGAGAGATTTTCTTTGGCCTTACCTTGATGAACACATGCTCACCTACCTGGAACTCCTTTGGAGTTCTTTTCAAGTATTCTTGACTCTTTTTCCGATCCTGTGCCACCTTCAAATTTCCCTGCACTTGCTTCACAATCTCTTCCATTTCTTTCAACAATTCTAGACCTAACACTAATCTATCTACTGGATTATTCCAAGAGATAGGAGTGTTGCATTTTCGTCCATATAAAAATTCAAATGGACTAAATTTAGCTGATGACTGATAGTTATTGTTATATGCGAACTCTGCTAGATGTAAGTAGTCTTCCCACTTACCTGGATGATCTTTCACATACATCCTTAATAAATCCTCCAGCACCTGATTTACTCTTTCAGTCTGTCCATCTGTTTGAGGATGGAAGGAGGTACTGAAATTCAATGTTGTATTTAATCCCTTAAACAAGGACTTCCAAAAATTCCCTGTAAATTTAGGATAGCTGTCTGAGATTATAACTTTTGGTACTCCATGTAACCGAAAAATCTTCTTTAAGAAGATATCAGCTATATTGGCAGCCTTGTAAGTAGTTTTAGCAGGAATAAAATGCACTACCTTGCTTAACTTGTCAACCACCACCATAATAGAGTCATTTTGATTCTAATTTCTGGGCAATCCAGTAATAAAATCTAAACTAATTACTTCCCATTTCCAGCTAGGAATAGGCAAAGGTTGTAGCAAACCAGCCGGATGTTGATGTTCGGTTTTCACTTGTTGACAGTCTAAACACCTAGCAATGTATTCAGCTACTTCAGCTTTCATATTTGGACAAAAATATTCTTTCCTTAGCATGGTTACAGTCTTTTGATAACCTGGGTGTCCTGAATATGGTGTTTTATGGACTTCTTTCAGAATTAACAACTTAACCTTAGGCACATTAGGCACATACAGTTTATCTTTAAATAATAAAAATCCATTTTCATTTAAACTATAACCTTTTATTAAGCTTTCTGTAGGTTCTTCTTTAGTTGTAATTTGCAATTTCTAATAAATTTCATCTTGTTTTACCCCTTCTTTAAGTCGTTCATTTAAATTAGAAGCATAAGTGCTGATTGCTGCTGTAAAGCTCAGCTTTGCGTTTCTGCTTAATGCATCAGCCACGTTATTTTCCTTACCCTTTATGTGTTGGATTTCAAAATCATATTCACTCAAGAAGGCTAACCACCTCGCTTTTCTAGCATTTAAATCAAGCTAATCTAGAAGATATTTCAGTCCCTTATTATCAGTCATTAGAATAAATTTTCTGCCTATTAAATGATGTCACCACATTTTTAAGGCGTGTATAACAGCCGCAAGTTCTAGATCATAAGTTGCGTAATTCTTTTCGTGAATTTTTAACTTCCTAGACTCATAGGCAATGACATGCCCATATTGAGTTAGAACACCGCCTAAGCCATCATTACAGGCATCAATGCATACTACAAAGTCCTTATTAGGATCTGTTATTCTTAGAATAGGTGCACTAGTCAATAAGATTTTTAATTTCTTAAAACTTTCTTCACATTTTGAGTTCCAATCAAATTTCTTACCTTTCTTTCGCAAGGAAGTGATCAGATTTTCTATTCTTGAAAAGCCTTCAATGAATCTTCGGTAATAACCAGTAATTCCCATGAACGACCTAACATCCGTTACATCTTTAGGAACTGGCCAATCTTCAATTGCCCGAATCTTTTCAGGATCGACTAAAATTCCTTCCTTAGTCACTACGTGACCTAAGTACTGGATTTCATCCTTAAAGAAGTCACACTTACTAAATTTCGCGAAGAGTTGATGTTCTCGCAACTCTTGTAAAACTATCTTTAGGTGTTCTTTATGTTCTTCTTCTGTTTTAGAGTAAATTAGGATGTCGTCGATAAACACGACCACAAAATTATCTAAATACTTATGCATTATATTGTTCATTAAGCACATAAAGACAGCTGGGGCGTTAGTAATCCCAAATGGCATTACGACAAACTCGTAGTGTTCATATCTTGTTCTAAATGCTGTCTTGAAGATATTTTTCTCCTTAATTCTTACTTGATGATATCCTGACCTCAAATCTATCTTCGAAAACACCGTGGCTCCACGTAGTTGATCAAACAGATCATCTATGTGGGGCAACAGATACCTATTTTTAATAGTCATTTTATTTAGCTGACGGTAGTCTATGCATAATCGCATAGTTCCGTCTTTCTTTTTAACAAAGATGACCGGTGCTCCCCAAGGAGACACACCAGGTCGGATGTACTTTTTATCAATTAACTCTTTTAACTATGATTTTAACTCATTAAGTTCTAAAATGTTCATTCGATAAGGAGCTTTCGAACTAGGTACCGCACCCGGTACCAGCTCAATGGTGAAATCCAATTCCCTCCTTGGAGGTAATCCTAGAATTTCTTCTGGGAATACATCAATAAATTCTTTTAAAACGAGAATATTTTCTATTTTTAACTTATCAGTTTTAGTTTTACTTTCCTCATCTGTAATCTTTACTGCATAGGCTTTACATCCTTTTCTAAAAGCTCTTTTAAGTTGTAAAGCAGAAATTTGCGTTATTATAGTTTTTCTAGGAATACCCTTAACCTTTACTGGTTGTTCATTACTATTTAAGCATGTAAAGGTCTTATCGTAACAATTTAAAATTAACTTATGCTGTTTTAACCAGTCCATACCAATCAAAAAATCATATGAGCCAAGTGGAAAAACATTAAGCTTAGCTACAGTTTTAAATTCACCCATAAATAAAGCACATTCTTTCACATAGTAGGTTACTTTTATTTTTTCCCCAATGGCTAATTGAACTAACCAAGAATTTTTAAACTTATCGATAGACAACCTACATTTTTCCACTATTTGAGGTGCAATGTAACTGAGACTAGCTCTTGGATCAATTAAAATGGTTACAAGGGTCTGATTAATCATACCTTCTACTTCCACCATGGAAGTCTGATAGTCATCTTGGCGGTTCTCCAAAGCTGCATTAATTCTGGGCATGCTCCTCGTTAGTTCCCCAATGGTCATCTCCTCCTGCATAGTATGAATATTGCTGACTGACTTTTTCCAGTTTGGAAAGAGCGAGGCATAGTGCAGGCCATTACATTCCCAGCACTTAATAGGCTCTTTACGTTCAAAACTCTTGGTAAAATTTCTATGGTTATTTGCAGCTTCCTTGCCCTTAAAATTATTCGAATTATTGGAAGTTCCATTCCTACTTCCCTGGAAAATTTTGTTGTTAGAATAATTTTTGGTCTTATTATTCTTGAAATTCCTATGATGTACAAATTCCTTCTTCTTAAACTCAGGCTGATTGTTATTTTTCTTAGCCTTCCAGTTGGCTAAGCCTTCTTTCTTTTGGTTCTGCTCAAAACAAAAATTATCCTTCCTCATGGCTTCCTCCAAAGTCTTTGGGTTATCATATTCAATTCTATCTTTGATATAATATGGTAGACAACTAAGAAATTGTTGTACTTTCGGTTTCTTGTCTACTAGGTAGGGTACATACCTAAGTAAACTTAAGAATTTGCTGTTCAAATCCTTCATGGTCATTGAACCTAACTTCAATTCATAAAACTCTTTAGGTCTTTCTTCGTAATACTGCTCAGACAAAAAATTCTTCTTGAAATACCTTTTAAAGGTACTCCAGTTAACTTCCTTCTCTCTTATACCCTTGACTCTTTTCAAATCTTGCCACCATATGTCACCTTTTTCGGAAAGGTTATATATTTCCATCCTTGCTTTTAACTGATTAGAGTAATTATATATATGAAAATACTTCTTCATCCCGGATAACCAGGACTCTGCTTCCTCCCCTTTTTCAGTCTCTCCATTAAAAGTTGGGGGCTTTATCTTTTTAAACTCCCCTGAAATTTTCTCATATGGTCTGTATTTCTTCTTTATGTCATATAGATCAGCCTCACTACTGTCACTAGTAGTATGGTAACTTTGTCATTCATCAAACCCTTCAGATGATGAACTACTTTCAGTTTTTACTAGCTTCATCTTTTTGGATTTTCTTTGATGACTGACATCTTTAGATTCTGATCTTTTGCTCCTTTCTTCAGTTTGGAACTTTTCTATTAAAATTTGGTTCAATTCTTCCCGAGCCTTCAAAATCCTCTCATTCTCCCTCTTTACTGATTCCATTTTAGTTTTCAAATCTTTTACAGTCTGCAACAGCTCTGAGGAGTTAGCAGTCACCTCTTCTAACAGAGGTTCTCTGGGCAATTGTCTTGTTTCTGTGTCTGGAGACTTCTCCTGTGCATACTCTCCTAGATTTTCCATACCTGACTGTTAAACTTCAGAAAAAGGAAATTTTCTATTCTTAACATAAAACAAAATATATGTTAGAATCTTCTTTTAATTTACTGTTCTATGAAAGCTAGTTGGGCCGCATCAAGGCCTATTGTTTGAACTGTGCTCTGATACCACATGTCAAAACCCCAAATTTTCCAAAAAAAATTAATTTTTTTTTAAATACAGATAAATTTCATAAATGTAGTCAACTAATTGTTTAATTATTTATATGTTAAAGAATTCATTAGCTGAATTATTTACTTGATTATATTTATCTTAAAAAACAATTCTTTTTCAGTTTAATGACTTGTTTTTCTTTGCGACCACAAGGTGGAACTGTCATGAAATTCTGGGCTTACTTAGCTTTCAAGCTAATGCAGAAATTTTTCCTACTCTTACAGACTTACAGGTAAGAAGTTCGAGTGCTGCTTGTCAATAATTCTAAAGTATTCAGATATATGTTTGTCCCAAAATATTATCTCAGTAAAAGAATATAAATGCTATTCAAATTCAAGTGTTTTATGAGGTAAAACCATTAAATCATCATTCCTTTTAAGATGCTATGGAAATGAGATTTAGTCCTATCAATCTTAGCGACAGCTGCTTTCTTTCTAGTAGATGTAATTTATAGTTCTTATTGCATACTAACTCTTCGATGTCTTTCAGAGTCGTCATGTGTAAAAAATGCCTTAAATCTTCCTTATCAATCAAATTAAGAATGACAGAGTTATTACGTTAAGGATCTACTGACAAAGTGAACATAATCTCTTTACCTCCTGATAAAATTGTTGGTTACTCTTTGCAATGTAAAAGTAATGTACAACAGTTATTAAGTTTCTATACTATTAATCCATCTTCACACCCTGATGTTCTAAGGAAATTATATCCTCATAAACCACTGTCAATTTGGCTATAATAGTGATGATGGATTAAGTTCCTTTGCCCATAACTTACTTGGAATATGTTATCCAGTAAAGGCTATTAATTTTATAAAAATTTCCAATGTTAAGCTTCTTAAGCAATTCAAGGCTTAACATGCTTAATAGAAAAACTTACTAGTTTACTAATTAAGTATTTAAAGGTAAAAGATTAACACTAACATGGAGGGTATATACCATAAATTAACTCTAAGAAAATATTTTAAAAACATCAACTATCATAACTTTAGATAGAGTTATAGTTGGTTTAAAGACTGAATGTCATGTTGGTTATAAACAAGGGTCATAGGTTAGACCTCACCTAAGAAGTGTTTATAGTTAATCATTAGATTATAGTTCTATAATCTTGTACTTAATGCCTCCTTCACTTACATAACATGCTAAGTTATGTAATGTTTCTACCCTTACCATGTTACAATTTAATTGGTTAAATGCACAATTGTTAAAGCAATAATCTCATCAATTAAACGTTGTTAATTCCTCTGATACCTTATAACAAGGATTTACTATTATCAAGGTTATAATTGTTTGAGTATAAGTATACCATAATGTTTTTTGATGGGTCATAAATTCTCCACACCGTTGGTAAGCTTTATAACAAAGTTTATATATTAATGATTCTTTTGTTATCATGCACCATATAATAGGTTGACTTTGGGCTGAGGATCATGGTGGAACCTGTTTGTGCCAGAAATTGTTCCTAAGGCTAGAGGAACAAGCCAACACAATCTCAAGAGAAAAAATCAATTCGAACTAGGGTTTAGGGTTTTGTTTATGTGGTTGTGGTTGTAAACTTCAAGAGCATGTAGGGAATACATTCAGCAAATAAGCACAACTAAATCAATATACACATATAACTGATAAAGATGCATATATATCACAAAGATCCAATAAAAAGCCTGTATTGAGATTCACACATAATGAACAAACAATACCAGAAAATACACATTAACCAGCACTGAAATTGTCAATTAGGAATCTAAACAAGCTCACAACAAAGCCAACACAGACCAAATAAAAGGGGAAAGAGTCATATATTCATAGTTTCATCATTAAATGTATATAAGAGTACAGTACCAGTTCACTGAACAAATCTGATAGTACAAGCAGCTAGCAGACCTCCTGATGCTCCCAAAAGCAGAACCCTCACAATGACTTACTCCTTCTTCTAAATAGACATCATCTCAAAATCAGTTAGTTTTCTCCTCCTAACTGCCTCCATCAAATCCCTAAACTAATTCAAGTAAAAAGTAACTTTTTACAAAATTACATGGTTTGCTAAAAATAGAAAATTCTTAACAAAAATGTTTATCCAAAATGACCACTAACTAATAACTGATTTAGATCTTCTTTGATGCCTCTACAAGGAGAGATATTCCATCTAGGCTTCGAATCCTTTTCTTAGCTCTTTTGTCCTTTTTCTCCATGTCAATTAACCTTTTCTGCAAATCTTCATTTTCCTGTTGCAAGTGGTCAACAGTCTTCTCCAGCTTTGCACAGTACCTGTCAGCAACCCTTTTCCTGCTAAGGACTTCTTTAGAAATTTCTGACAACTCCAAAAAAATTCTTATGCATATCCTGCAATTTCTCTACCAAATCTTTATTAACTTTGAATAATCCATCATTCATTTCTTGTAGGTGCTTCATGTGTTTCCTGTATCTCTGAATACTTTCCTGTACATTTTCTTCATCAAAATTTGGGATCTCTGATATATTGTGCTCCTGCATTAAAAGATCTGAAAAATCATCATGAACAACTGATTCTACTAAATATCCTGCTTGCCTGAGAATATCCTGATCCTCTTCATCCAATTTATGATCTCCAAAAGCATCTGCCTTTGCTGTATCTTCTTCTTGCTGCTTGGTAAGTCTATCTTTAATTTCAGCAATTATTTCAACTAATTCAGACCTAGGCTTTGTCTCTGCAGGTTTAGAAGAGGAGGAAGGCTTGACAGTTCTCTTTCCTTTACCTTTACTGTTCTTTTCAACCATTTCTGTTTTTTCACTAGAGGAAGAACTAATCACCACAGCTTCCTGTTTGGACTCTAATTTGGGGTTAAGCAGCTTTTTCATGTTCCATGTCAGCTTGTTAGTAGGTCTGGTTTGAGGCCTTTTGTATGAATTTCTGTATGAAGCTACCTCCTTCTTTTTCTTTTTCTTAGACTTGTCTAATTTTACCTTTGAGGTAGTAAAGTCTCCACATGCTTTTGTACTTGGCTCTGTCTCAAAAATCTGCTACTCATCTTCCAGTAAATAACATTCATCTTCGAATAGTATGGTAAGAGGGATCCTGGGTTTAGTTTGTAATTCCTCTTCATGAGTAGAAACTCCTTCTATATCAACAGTCCTAGCTTGCTCAGAATGTGCTACTGGTTGTGACTTCAAACAAGGTTGTACATCTTCACCTGCAAACAATGAGTACTTGGATTTAGGGTACTCTGAAACCACTTTGAGCTGACTGTCATCCTTCACCTGTTTTGCTACCTGCTCTGTCACCTTCTTGGCTTTGACCTCATCTTTACTTGTAGATTTGACTGAGTGACCTAGCTTTTTGATCATAACCTTACCCTTGTCAGTCTGTCTCTTTGGTTGTTGGTCTTCTTTTTGAGGATGAACATCTGACCAAAATAAAAAGAAATCCCAATTCCTTCCCTCATGCTGCAACACTGTAGTGATGATCAATTTAATGAGGCCATGGTGAAAAAGTGACTGGGAAGTGTGATCATCCTGTGGATTTATTTTACTTGACATCTTCTGCAGGCTTTTTAAGAAAAAGAAGGGCAAGTTCATTTTTGAAACTCCTATTATGTGCTGCAGGAACCTAAAGTGGTATTTAAAGACAAATGAATATCTTCCTTCACAAGTCACATAACTTTGAAGAATTCTTAAAGGCTCAATCCACTCCTTCCTGAAATTTTGTATGAGGATACCTTTGCTCCAGTCAGGAGTCACATTAGGCAATAAGAATCTTTGGGGTTCAAACTCAAAAGGTGATTTCTTAAACCAGTGCTCTCCCTCATTGCTGATCTCAGTAGATTTTGCTATTAACTCCACAGTTAACTTGAATTTCAGAGCATCCATCGTGATCATATCTTCTTTAAGTCCTTTGGCAAACTTGCAGGACACCTGAGCATTGAAACCATCAATCTTATTGAAAATCTTCAACCATCCTGCCTGCTGAAAGAGTTCTGCACAGTCTGGAAGTTTCTGAACCCAGGTTAGGTCTATGGTCTCAGCCTGTTGACCTTTCCACTTTTTCCCATATTCTCCTTTCAGCAGATAGAAACAGTCTGACTTGAGGTTTCAGAAATGTTTTAAAACTGGTTTGCTGTTATCTGAACTCCTTTTCAATCTACTATGTACCCTTGTACAGGCCTGTAATGTCAATTTTCCTCTGTCTCAAACATAGAATTTGGTTTCTGGATAGACACACTGTGAGATCAAATCAAACATTCATGAAAACTGTCATAAGAGCACACAAATACTGTTCATTTTTCACAAATGCCCCATCAAACAAAATGTCAGATTGCTTTAGACTCTGGATTACCCAGCCTCTTCATTTCAGTTTCATCACCTCATCGAATACAGAACTTTGGTCAAATTCAGTTTTTAAACTGTCCAATGAGATAAAAGCAAAAACTGTCAATGGATGAAGTCTATTCAGTATTGCATCTGCTCCTCCTTCAATACAGCTGATTCAAAACAATCAAAACAGCACTGCAAAAACCAGATGACTCAATGCAATGGAACACTGTCAATACATATGACTGTTTTATATCAATGCTTCATTTAAATCTCTGCATCAACAGGATCAAAACAATCTTCAATTCTCGAACCCTAAATCTTCCATTGCTTCAGATTTGCAATTACAACATCACCCATAGGCTCATTGGATCAAATGAAGACTGATATCATGAAAGGATAGAACAAAAATACCAATGTCTGCAATACATTTGCCCCAGTAAAAAAATGTCACCAAATCCTGTACATAACAGCCTACATGTCCTCCAGTCATTCGAACATTTTTCTCCAAGTGAGTGATTTCACAATTAATGACAATTCCAACAGTCTTCAAACCAACCAATCAAACACCTTTTGTATGAAATATAAGCATAAGCAGTCAATTTATAAATCCTCTGAATGCTGCTTTCTGTAACTTATGGTGCATTAGGTCATGAGAAAAAACTCTTCAATCTGTTCATTTTAACCATTCTGTATCATCACCATAGTTTCAAATGTACGGGAGAACAAATCATATACTATCTTTCTTCAAATAGTCACTAAAATTCCACAAGCTGAAAGCTTTAAGTTCAAAGCCTCTTTGCTGCTCTGTTCCTTTAGGTTCTTTATAATAACTCCTGGTGACTATTTCGGTGGTGGAAAGTTTATCTTATAGCCTATTATATCATCTCCACCAGGCAATTTCTTCAAATCACCGTGCAGCAAGAAAAACCCAAATTTTTGAGCTATAAGGGTTTTGTAGCAAGGTACTTACCAATTTCTCAAATATTGTAGCTTAAGGCTTCGTTTTAAAACAGCAACGGTCTCTCCTCAGGTACACAAGTGTCTCCAGGTCATCTCCTCAACCGCAAATGACAGAATTATGCTGCCCTAACTTTCTGCTGGCGTTCAAGCTGCTGTCTTCCTTCACAGGAACATAATCCAGTTCTTTAGCGTTTTGATTCTTTTCCACGAACTCTCCCTCCTATAAAAGTGCATATGGAACGAAGAATTTGACAGTTTAAGCCGAGATTTGCTGGTCTTGTCCAACTGATTCCACGTTTTTAGCAATGATGAACTTGCTTTGGCTGCGTGACTAAAATCTGCTAAAATGCGTGTCTAAACTGCAGTCACACGTGTTAAAACACCTTGCAAAATATAATCAACACTTCCAGACGAAACCCATGATGAAAATTTGCAAAAATAGTGGAAGAACAAAGGGGCGCGATTTTCTTGTAGCGCGCCCTTTGTTATTTTTTCCACTAGCACTACAAGAATAATCGCTAAGCCAAATTTTTGCAGTTTTACAACTTTTTGTCAAATTGTCGGAGGTTTAGAGAATTGCTAAGGTTAAGAGATAAGTCTAGATCCTCTCACAACACATTAATGACTAAACCTTTGAACATAAGACCTTCTTTACCCCTTTTAAAACATAAATAGACTGTCAAAAATCCAATAAAACCTAAAAAAAGACTATGTTCAAAACCTATTCAGTCAGCAATAAAAATTCTAAGGAGACCAAAACTGAAAATCAAAACCAAAAAATTAACTGAGGTAGATTGAAAAAAAAACCAAACTGGAGAAAATAAACCAAAAATTGAAGGAAAAATTTACTGACTCAACATCTGGCTCCAGCTGCGGAATGAAGTCCTCCCTGCGAGGCTTCAAGAACCTGTAGACCAGTGCCTTCTGTCCTTTATTCACCTATCTGAAAAATTCCATTGGGCTATGGAGTCTTTATTCAACCTCACTCACACCGGTATGTACAATGAAGAGTGAAAATAATCTCATAAACTGTAGAAATGTTTGAGGAATCGCCCATTGACAGGGCTGAGCAATTCCTCACCTTCCAAGGATTGCAAGATGAATGTATTATTTTCCAAAACCTTAGCTATCAGAAAGGGGCCAAACCACAAATTATCAAATTTGCCATGCTTACCTTTCTGTTCCTTTCTTGCATCCCATCTTAACACTAAATCACCCTCTGAAAATGTATGCTCTTTAATCTTTCTATTAAACCTGTGTTTTACCTTAGCTCTGTACAGCTGAGCTTCTTTGTCCAACTTCTCTCTATGCTGCTACAACTCTATCATATCAAAGATACTCCTTTCCATGTCATCCGGATCCTCTTGAGAGTTTTGGAGGAATTTCATCACTGGAATTCCCAGCTGAACAGGAAACACAGCTTCTGTTCCATAAACCAGCTGAAAAGGAGAAGTACCAATGGCCTGCTTTACTGTAATCCTGTCTGCCCACAATGCATATTTCAGCATTGAATCCCAAGACCTTTTGTTATGTTGCAGCAATTTCTTTATGCTTTGAATGACATTCTTGTTGGATGATTCAGGCTGGCCATTTCCCTAAGGGTAATAGGGAGTTGAATGTTTCAAAACAATGCCATTTTTTTCACAGAAAGCCACCATTGCTTTAGATTTGAATGCTTTGGCATTATCAGTTATTAATCTGTGTGGACAACCAAATCTGCTCAAGATATTATCTTCAATGAACTCTATAATCACCTTATCTGTAGCATTCCTTGTAGGAATGGCTTCCACCCACTTAGTAAAGAAATCTGTGGCAGTCAAATCCAATGATGCTGTCCAGAAGATGCTGGATTGATCTCTCCAATAAAATCTAGACCCCATTGCTGAAAAGGGGCATTGACTGCAATAGGCTTTAATGGCAAAGGCACTAATTTCTGTTTACCTGCAAATTTTTGACAGGGTATGCAGGCTCTCACCTACTGGTAAACATCTGAGAAGAGGGAGGGCCAATAGTATCCAGCTCTCAAGATTTTGTAAGCTGTGGTTTTCCAGTATTTATGCCCTCCACAAGCTCCTTCATGAGATTCTGAAATTACTTCCCCTATCTCAGCTTGATCCAAGCACCTTAACAAGATACCTCCGGGGTCTTTCCAAAACAATTGATCCTCCAGCAAACAATATTTAGTAGCTTTCAGTTTCAGAGACCTAGCAGCCTTCTTATCCAGGTGATCAGGGCATTGCAAAAATAATAGGAAATAAACAATATCGGCATACCAGTCTGAAGAGGAATAAAAGTCCATGATCTTTTCTTTTTCAAGCGCTGTTTGATCTTCGTCAGGAGTACTATCTTCAGCCATGATATGCAAACCTAATGCTTGACAATTTGAATCAGCAAGCAGCTTGGCCAATCCCTGTCCTTTGACAAGCTTAGTAGGTCTGATTTCTACCTCATATTCCATAATTTTAGCAATCCACTTACCCCTCTTGCCTTCACTGTCAGGCTGTGTCAGAATATCTTTCACTGCTGCATTTGGAACAAATGAGATCACCTTTGAGTGCAGAATATAAATTCTGAAAAATTTTAGAGCCTTCACAAGGGCATAGGCTTGTTTTTCCAGAATGTTGTACTTTAGTTCAGAATCCCTCAGATTCTTACTGAAAAAGGCAATGGGTTGCTCTAGTCCTTCCTTGTTTTTCTGAAGTAGGACAGCTGCAATTGTATCTGCTGAAGCAAAAGAAAAAGTAAGAAATTCCTTGGCAAAGTCAGGGCTTACCAACACAGGTGCTTCAGTCAAAGCCACCTTGATATTTTCGAATGCTGCCTTTGCTTCAACAGTCCATTTAACCTCTTGGTCCTTCTTTAACATTGCTGTGATTTGTTTGATGGTCTCAACAAAATTAGGAATAAACCACCGCAGAAAATTTATCTTGCCAATAAATGATTGCACATCCTTTTTGCTCCTGGGAAAACTGATCTTTAGTATTGCTTTGACTCTCTCAGGGTCAATTCTAATGCCATCAGCAGACACCAAATGACCCAACAGTCTGCCCTCTTGAACATCAAAATGAGATTTCTTGGGGTTTAAAGACAGTCCAAATTTTCTGCATTTCTGAAAAGTTTGCCTCAAATGTTTTAAGTGTTCATCATCAGACTGTGAGAACAAAGTAATGTCATCTAAATAAATGACAACAAACTTATCTTTCTCACCTACAAATGCAATGTACATTGCCCTCTGAAAGGTTGCTCCAGCATTCATCAGACCAAAAGGCATCTTGTCATACATGAAGTTTCCCCAAGGGGTGGTAAATGTTGTCTTTTCTCTGTCATCAGGGTGCATGGCAACCTGATTGTACCCTGAAAATCCATCCACCATGGAAATCCTCTGTGCCCCCACAACTTGCTGTAAGACCTGTTCAATATTTGGCAAAGGATAATTGTCCTTTAATGAAGACCTGTTAAGATTCCTGAAATCAACACACAATCTAATCTCCCCATTCTTTTTCCTGACAGGTACAAGATTTGCAACCCAGGAAGAGTACCTGAGAGGCACTATTATCTTGGCCTCCAGTAACTTTTTAATCTCTTTTTCAATCACAGGGAATAAGGCTGGATTTATCCTTCTCAATTTCTGTCAGAAAGGCTTGACATTAGGCTTCAAGGGAACCTTATGCTGAATAATAGCTGTGTCATAGGTTTTTAATTCTTCATAGGACCATGCAAATACATCCACATATTCTTTTAAAAGCTTAATATATCTGCTCCTGTGTTCAGTTGACAGAGATTTAGAAATTTTTACCATTCTTGGGTTTTCTGCAGTGCCAATATTGCAGTCCACTACATTTTCTTCTGAGGATTGAACCACTGGCTTTGAAGGGGTGTCATCCTTGGTAAAAATTCTTTCTAAAGGCACTAAACCTTTAGGGATAAAATTACTCTTCAACTCAATGATCTTGTGACCTGCAATCTTACCTTCAGGAAACTCATTTTCAGCAAAAACATTTTCAGCAGACTTACTTTCAGCAGACTCATCATCTTGTTCTTCTCCTTCATCCTGATCAATTTGAGCATTGGAAAACTCATCTGTAAGCTCAAGAAATTTCTTGATTTCAATATCATATTCGAAAACCCTCCAGTGTTTCACATTGTCAGGGAAACATGGTCTGTACCTTACCTCAATAGGGTACCTTAACTGAGTAGTTTTAGGAATTTTAAAATATGAGGCTGCTAAAGCCAATGAATCAGGAGTTTCATTATGATTTCTAGGAATATGAGTGATATTAAATGCTATGAAATAATTGTCAAGAATATCCCATACCTCATTCCTGTAGACCTTCAACAAATCCTGTTTTACTTGATAGTTATTCTTCACCTATCGAACAACCAACTCGGAGTTGCCATATGCAGTGATTTGCTGAATGCCTAAGTCTTTAGCAGCTTTCAGTCCTAATATCAGAGCTTCATACTCAGCAGTATTGTTAGTGGTAACAAATTCCAGCTTATACATGAGTTTGACTATTTCAACTCCAGGAGAAATGAGCAGAACTCCAGCTCCAGCACCCTCTTTGCAAGAGGATCCATCAAAATACAATTCCCACAACTGATCTTCTTCTTCTCTGCAATGTTTCACTGGTTTTTCTTTTTCAACTTGTAAAAGGCCAACAGAATCATCTTCATCACTGAAATTCAACATACAAGTCCCTAAATCTTTGTCAACACAGTACAATGGATGATTAGTGGGGTTTTTTATCATCTGTGACAATGTAGGCAAACTGTAGTTCTCTGTAAAGTCTTCTATTTTCTCCACCAAAAACAGGGATGGTGGCATATGAGAGATCCATCTATAAGGTTCCTCCTACCTTCTTAGCCCAAGATCTTGAAAGAAGCATACCAAACTTGGGTGTGATGTCTGCTACAACAACATCCATGATGACACTCTTCATGGGCAGCTGAGTATGGTTAACAACCATGTATTTAATTACCCCTAGACACTTGACAGCTCGGGAGTCAAAGGCATATAATTCATGGTAAGGCTTGGTAATACTGAGGCCAAGGGATTCCATCACAGCTTTGGGCATTAAGTTATGGGATGCTCCGGAGTCTAATAGGCAATTGTGGATCATCTGGTCATGAACAGTTAAGGTAACATAGAAGGGAGGAGAAGCACCAGCTTCATTTTCTGTTTTCTCAGCTAGGGAAGAACCAATAAATATTTTTGGGCTTTGTTCTTGCAAATTGACAGTATCTGAAATAGGCTGACCACTGGCAGCAGGATGACTACTAGCAGAATTCATAACTTTTAAGACTGTTTGTTTATAAGATGGATTCTTTATAAGTTTAGTCAATGGGACAGGAATTTTCAATTTCCCTAATTCAGTTTCCAAATTGAAATTCTGAGCTGACCTGTTTACCTCTTCAATTTCAGCATTTTTCTTGGACTTTTCTGCAGGCTGCTTCTTCTCTGTGACAGGATCAGCAGCTTGTTTATCAGGAACATTTGCAGCAGGTATAGCAGCTTTCTTCTTGGGAGCTTGGACTACTTGTTTCGGACCAGATCTGAGATTAATGGTCTTTTTAATTCCATTCTGATTAGCAGCAGCATTTACAGTAGTTTTTTCGAACTCTAAATCATCTTCAACTTCATACAAATCAGCATCATAAAATTCAGAATTCAAAAAATCTTCTTCTGTTACAAAACCTGTGGATAAACCATCTCCA
>LPNX010099700.1:23292-39451 GCA_001517045.1 Pseudotsuga menziesii
TAATTTTTTTGGTCTTTTTCAGTTATTTGAAAAGCTTGAAAAAAGAATAAACTAGCTTTATAGTTACAAACTAGGAGGAGACGAGTGTCACAAAGGAAAAAAAACTAGTTCCAAGCAGTGGAACATACCTATGCTCAATGCGAGGATACATGTGTAGGATATCGACACTCGGGGGAAAATCCCCTCCCGGTAAAAAAGGGAATCAAGCTGTGAAAGATATAAATATAAGCTCTGCATGGCTAGACATGAGACAAGCTCGGGCTATATGGCTGAAACGCAATGTCAGGGGAGCGGGCATAAAGCTCAATAAGACAGGCAAAGCTCATGATAATGCATCCACAACTTGATATAAGGGGAGTCCGAGGGGGAACAGGCCAGCATAAGATCAAGAGGACTATGAGGCTCTTGCTAAATGTCATGGCAATACTATACAATGGACTCCCACACCCTAAAGGGGGAACATCAGCATGGGCGCCAAATGAAAATATGGTGCTAACTAGGGTACCCATGTAAGGTGAGTCTCTACCACTCACATCATGCCACCTCTATAGCAGCAAAAAGGTTTCGTGACATAATAGAGTGGGTTCGTACCTAAGGATATAGTGACATGGTCATAAGGTCATGCAAAATGCAAACGGTGGTGAACCTAACATATATGCCAGTATAGATGTTATACCTGAGATCAGTACGAACGGGTCAATCCAAAGGCTGAAACATCGCTGAAAATGATCTTCTACATCACAAATTAGGTCAAAAACGGTCCAAAAAGGTTAGAAACGGTCAAAACTATAGGAAAGGGGGTAAAAATTTTCAAATATTTGAAAATTTTTCTATAAATAGTAAAAAATAGAAATCATTTGAAACTTTTACCCATTTGAGCTCTGATATTCAACTGCAAATTCCAGGAGATCCAGCCAGCAGAATTCACAACCGATTCTTCCAAGTATTTACTCATGTTCTCAGCTTGCATTTCAATACAAATTTTATAATTTTTCATGGTCAAATGAATTTTTTAAAGGCCAAACTTACATGAGCGCCACGGCCCATGCGGGTATCGAGGTTTTTTCCGCGTATAGGGCTGGCTATACGCAGAAAAGGGGCCTGAAACTACATACATACGCGGCTGTTTTGAAAACAGCCGCGTATGACGCTGCGCACTAAGATTTTCATGAATCTAATGGACATTTTGGTCAAATTCTCATGCAAGATGGTGCTAGAGTGGCGAGAACGCGAGAATGGTGATGTAGAGGAAGCAGTAAGGGCTGACAGAATGGCTCAAGAAGCTCTAAGAAGATGCGGACTCTACAAGTTTTGGTGCCTAGGAGGCTTGAGGGCCAAACCAGGACTACTACAGATGCTTGTAGACTATTGGGATCCGGACTCAGAGTCCTTCCGGCTAGACGGCATGTCCCTCACCATTGAGATGGAGGATATCTATTTTATCACAGGTCTATCACGGCAGGGTGAGACGGTGAACCTTCGTGCCCGAGGAGGGCCAGGTCATGGGCTGACTATTGATGAGTACGTCGCAGTGTACTGCTATCCAGAGACAGAGAAGGTGGAGATCCAAGTCCCCACCAACGCTATACAGGTACTAGGCCTAAAGGCCATCTTACTGATGCTAGGCAGGATAGCAGGCTTAGCATCACTCCATTAGGCCTCTCAGCCATTGATGTTCTATGCGGTGGAGTGCATGACACCGACCATCTATGACTGGAGCACATCACTGTTGAGCAACATGAAACATCAGCTCAGTGAGTGCAAGGCAAGTAGGATACGGAACTTTGGGTTCAGTAGTATCTTGAGCACTTTCTTCTTTGAGCGGGTTCCAGGATTGAGCTCTAGAGTGGATGTTCCTATCCACGGGGTTCCAGATCTAGCCCAACGACGTTGGGCAGACACGATGCGCAGACTGGGGGGCGGTAGGGTGGCCAACCCTTATCCAGCAGACTTTTTTCCATGGTGGTGATGACAGATTATCGCCATAGAGGACTACCCTTATGTAGGGATAGACTTCCGGGGAGACCCGGACATGCCATTACCACCAGGGTCAGCATATGGAGACATAGGTAATGAATCTCGACCCTTACTCTTTTTAAAATTTTTGAAGTATTTAATTTTTTTGTGTTTTCTTAATTAATGGAATCAAAAAGACATGTTTTTGGGTGACAATACATAGTGACATCTACCATTCATGTGCAGATGTGGGACCACGGCGACCAGAGGGCTTCCCATGTTATAGACGAAGGGGAAGAGGAGACGATATCACCGGTGTGGATGCGGAGCGAACGCTCCAAATCATCCATACCAACTTCGTGTGACTGACTCATAGGATTCCCATGGCGCAAGTCGAGGACTTGCCTGAGGCTATGCAGAGACAGGTGGTTGGTGTACCACGCACATGGGTGCATTTATTCCGGCGGCTAGCTAGAGCCGTGGTGACATATCATGATCACAACCCTCATCCACCTCCACAGGACTAGACACCTGGGAGTGTATCTATTTTGTACTATCGTGTATATGATGGTGGCTTTCAAAGCCCCAATTTTGTATTATGACACTATGTATTACCATATTTTTTATGTATATAATTTTTTTTTATGGTGATCGGTTTATTTATTTACATGTGTAAAAATTGTGTTTATGATTAATTTATAATGAATGAAACAAATGCCAATCTAACACATAGTTAGCATATGAGTCAGCAATTTGATTAAAATTTCTTGGAATGTGTATATATGTTATGTTCTCAAATTGCCGTTCTAGCAATCTCACATGTAAGAATCTCCTCAATAACGTCAGATCTCTAACATGGTACAAACCATTTAGCTATGACACTACTAACTCTGAATCAAGATGTACCTCGAGAGAGAGAACACCATGCGAAATGGCATCCCGTAGAAGCTCGATAACGGCACTATATTCAGCAACATTGTTGGAAGATGGCTGTAGACATACACCTCCTGAAGACAGTACATGACCCATAGGAGTAAAAATCACCCAAGCAGCTGAGGCTGAATGTTGAGTGTGACGGCTTGCACCATCCGCGAATCCTATGTAGGTGGAATATTCCATTGACATCTGCCACAAGAAATGGAAACTAATCACAAACCCGATCACGATAAACAAGACCTAACTATGCAAAAAAGCTGTACAATAATATACAACAAACAACCTTGGCTAAAGATCATGCATAGTATTTTTTAAGGTAGAGCCCATTTCTAGGCTCCGCCAAGGCCGTCCCTTCGTAATCCACTAACTCATAGGAACCCTTCTCTAATACTCGCTTGACCACATCAGGACCATGCCACATAGGATTGAACTTCCCTGCCCCCAAGGGTTCTTTCGATTGATCCCACAAAAGGACCAAGTCTCCCTCACTAAACACTCTCGGATGGACAGACTTATCGTATTGGGCCTTCACGCGACGCTTATTAACCTCTAGAGTCACCAAGGCATCTCTACCCTGCTCATCGAGTTGCTCAAGGTGAACCAAATGCTCCTCCAAAGGCGAAGTGTCTGGTAAGAGTTCTACAGCTAACTTCAACGAAGAAATCTCGCATTCAACCGGCAATATTGACTCCACTCCATGAACAAGCTGATATGGAGAAAAACCAGTGGCAGTCTTTACCGCGGTTCGGTACGCCCACAAAGCAGGATACAACATAATATGCCAATTTGTCTTGCTTTGTGCGATGGTTCGTTTGAGAATGGACTTAAGTGATCTATTCACAGCTTCAACCTATCCATTCGCTTGAGGATAATAAGAAGAGGAGTGCTCTTGCTTATATCCTAACTTGGAGGCCAACTCTTCCATCATAAAATTATGAAAGTGCGAGCCATGGTCAGTGACAAGCTCTCTCGGAATCCCAAACCTACAGACGATTTGGTTGAATACGAAGTGAGCGGCTGTCTCACCGTCGGATTTTACTGTAGGCATTGCCTCAGCCCATTTCGTGAAGTAATCGACAGCCACTATGATATGATGGTGCCCCCCAGTCGAAGCTGGGTTGCAATCCATAAAATCTAGCCCCCACTTCGTGAAGGGACCGGTGGTGATAATAGGGTGTAACGGGGTAGGCTTCGAGCGCATGTTACATGCAAACACCTGGCAAGGGTGGCACCTCTTGACCGCTTCAATACAGTCCTTGAAGATTGATAGCCAGAATTATCCTGCTCTGAAAATCTTTTGGGCTATAGCAAGCCCAGATAAATGACCACCACACACCCCTCCATGGCAATCATTAAGCACTACCTCAGCCTCATCGTGAGTTAAACAACGTCGTAAAAGGGAATCTACTCCATGGCGGTACAAAGTATTGTCCACTATGAGGTAGTTCTTGGAAACGTGACGTAATCGACATCGCTCATCCTGCGAGAGGTGAGTAGGGGTCCTCTACGTTTGCAAATATACTATGATATCACCGTACCATGGGTCAGCTGTTGAGATCAAGAAAATGTGTTCATCAACGAACGTATCTTCACATACCGACTCCTTAGCCTCGCTCGAAAAATCTAAGATGAGCTCTGCAAAGATTAAAGATTTCTTCGATTTTGACGAAACAAACTCAAGATCAAACTCTTGCAGAATGACAATCCATTTATTATAATTTCCCCCAATCATCCTACGTGAGAGGACGAACTGAAATGGATTGACATGGGAAACCACCAAAGTTTGGTGAAGGAGAATTTAATGTCTCAAATGCTGCACCGCATGAACAGTGGCCAAGGAAAGCTTCTCTACATGAGAAAACTGAATCTCTACGTCAATAAGGTTACGGCTCAGATAGTATATGACATGCTCCTGGAGCTCCTCATCCTCTTGAACCAAAACCATCCCAATAGTCTCTAAAGACACGGCCACATATAATAGGAAATCACGGCTATAATCTGGAGGACTAATCACTGGGGCCGATGCTAGGGCTCTCTTAAGTGCATCGAAGGACTCCTGGGCTCGCTCATCCCATTCAAAGGGAGTATCCTTCTTCAGGAGACGCATGAAACCTCTAGTCAAATTGGCGAAATTGACAACAAATCTTCGTAGGAAGTTTTCCATGCCTTGCAAACACTGAAGATGACGAATATTTCGCAGGGGATACAACTGAAGTATTGCCTCCACTTTCAAGGGGTCGACTCTTATACCCTCTTTCGAAACAATAAATCCTAACAGACGACCTAATTTCACACAAAAGATGCACTTATGAGGGTTCAATCTAATAGCATAATGCCGGCCTGTTTCGAACACCAATCTCAAGTGATAAGAATGACGCATCCTCATACGAGAATGAGCAGTGAGGTCATCCAAAAATACTTCGATAATGGACTTGAGATCATGGAAAATCAAGGTCATTGCCTGTTGAAAGGTAGCTCTGGCGTTTTTAAGGCCGAAAGGCATTTTTCGATACGCAAATGTACCCCAAGGACAAATAAATGCAGTCTTATGTTGGTCCTCAGGTTTAATTTGAATCTGATTATATCCGGAAAAACCGTCCATAAAGGAGAACACCTCGCTACCCTCACACTCATCCAAAATCTGATCTATAAACAGTGTGGGGAAGTTATCCTTAGGACAGGCACAATTTAAATCATGGAAATCAGTGCATATACGGATCGCTCCTTGCTTCTTATCCACCGGAATGGGATTTGAAACCCACTCTGTCAAGGGAACGGGATAGATGAAACCAGCTTTCAATAGTTTCTCTATCTCTGCCTTTATGGCGGGTGCTTTCCTAGGATTTACCATGTGTAAACGCTGTCGAACAAGCTTCACATTGGGGTAAGTATTAATTTCATGTTCGACAATCCGAGGGTCAATCCCTGGCATCTCATCGTAAGACCAAGCAAAAACATCATGGAATTCCTTGAACAGCTCGGTATACTCACGAATCTCATCTTGGGAACAATCCGCCCCAATGTACACATTCTCAATCGTACCAGGGTTGCGAGAAATGTTGATAGGAATAGTTGATGATATGTTTGCCATGTTTCCATCAGCCATATGACCAGGAGAGCTTAATGGAATTATGGGCCTACCAGCCTTTTGTCTAAGAATCTCCCTGTAATCCTCATGCTCCAACAGGTCAAGCTCTGGAAGGAAATATGATCTATGATGGAGTTCCTCCCATGGTGGCTCAACTCCCGACATAGCCTCGATGATTGCTTCATCTGAAGGGAAAACAAGGCTCTGCAGCAAATTGAAGATTAGCTTGGTAAGCAATCATGGCTACAGGAAAGGGCACACTCATCTCAATGGCCTCACTTGAAGGACTTGGTGAAGGAAGAATCCAAGGATCTTCCATATGATTTGTGCGAAAAGGCACCGATCTCGTAGATGTGGAAGCACCATCGAAACGAGCTCCTATCATGAGGACGGGTGCAGGACAACTAAAGGTTCCCATGAGGGAAGGGTACATACCTACACCGACACTCCCAGTTGCTGGCTGGGAATGTTCAACTTTTGGAACCGAAGCTTCCGAAGATGCACTAACAGGCGGATTCTTGAATGACATCTGATCAATCGTCACAATCTTCCCATTATGAAGAAAGCATACAACGCGAAATACGAAAGACGCAACGGCTTGCATACTATACATCAAATTCCTTCCCAATAAGAGATTGTAGTCAAGGGGCGCATCAACCACCTCGACCTCTATCGCAAAGGTCTTCCCCCCCAAACGGACTTTAAGAGAAGGAAGGATACCGTGTGGCCTAAATGATCTCCCATCAAAAGAAGTTAACATGGTCGTAGACTTTGACAACTCAGGAGAACCAAGACCCTTCCAACAAGACAAAGACATCACAGAAGTAGCAACGCCCTCGTCAATCACAGTACGCTTAACGATCATATTAAGACATTCTACATGCACCAAAAGGGACACATAGTAGGGAATGCGAGGCTGATGTCCTGCGGTTTCAAACTTGATCACTGAGGAAGAATCATCACCATTCACACCAAGAGCGGAAAGCAAAGCCTTCCTTTGCGACGGAAAACTCTGAAGCATCTCCAATGCAGACATCGCACAAGGAGTATGACCCAAGTCCTCGACAACTGAATAGTTCTGGGCAGCTCGGGTATTTGGATTATGCCCCAAACGCTTAAGTACCCCCTTAGGAATGCGAGGTGCAGCTTCAGGTTTATCCGCAGGTTTCTCAATACGTAAAGGGGTTCCTGGTGGATCAGGTTCTTTGCCTG
The DNA here is from genome assembly GCA_001517045.1 of Pseudotsuga menziesii. Lineage (NCBI taxonomy): Eukaryota > Viridiplantae > Streptophyta > Pinopsida > Pinales > Pinaceae > Pseudotsuga > Pseudotsuga menziesii. Next base: position 30,485 of record LPNX010099700.1, read on the forward strand.
GGTTGGGCTGTGATGAAGAATAATCTTTCGCATGCGTCACAAATTTCACGGCACGGACCATATTAATGCACCCACGACCACTAGTTTCAGGTGGATCTTCATCACTAGATTGATCATGGGACTTCGAGTTCATATTTTGGTTATGCGGTTGTAATGTCCCGGTTTTGACCCCGTTGTATTAGATGTATATGATGTATATATTGTAAATGATCATGGTGAGGAGCTAAAGGCCAAGGCCCCACCATTGATCAGTTATGCTATGTTTTGGGTTTAATTTCGTCGCCGGTGGTATATCGGGGCATGCGGCATATATTATGTTTGCCATCATGTAAATATGCATCTATAATTAAAATGAACACAACCAGCTACAGTCGCGGAAACTAAATCGAATGGGGCATGATTTCTCCAAGGATAAGGATGTGTGGGGGGGGGGGGATTTGTTAAACTTTGGCCAAAAGGAGAAAAAACCCATGTGTCTTATTCCCTTGTTTTTATTTCTAACCACTCCCATTGAAGAATTACTGCTGGTGGTTGAAGCAGTTAATGACTTTGGGGGCTCGGGTGGCATGACTGTCAGTCCTCACCCACACGCACACTCTACCACAATTTTGGCTGTTCATCTCCTCACGCAGACATTCATCTTCACTCCACGAGTTGCTGAACACCCATGATCTGCAAAATCGCGTCCTTCCTGTTGTGTGTGCACCCATGGGAAAAATCGGAGTTGTTTTCTCCTCACGCAGGGCCTCCATTGCTGTGCTTTCTCACGCAGAGGTATTCCTTTCTGTTTCTTACCTTCACGCGCAGGAATTTATGGGTTTTTCCACGTTGTTCTTTCCCCTGCAGAACCGTGGATGTTGTCGCTGTATTTTTCCCTCACAAACTGATTCGTGGGTCCTGCGTTGTCATTTTCATTCACGCCTAGGCTGGGGAACTGTAATCTCTTCCCCGACTCAGTCTGTATACGTTTTTCTGGGTGATTTCGTTGCCCAGGATGGGCTATGTTTTACCACGTTTTTGGCCATGGTAGTTGTGGCATTTCTTATGTTTTGGGGACTGTTGTAAATTCGTTTGAAGAGTCATTTTGGCCATGATAGGGCCAAGAATGACTCAGAATTTGTTTTCCTGATTTAAGCTGTGATAGCTAAATTGATTGCCTGAGTGCAATGGTTGGTCTTCAGACTGTATTGGGAGCAAGGATGTGAGCTTAGTTTTTGCTTGATAAACCTGGTGGCTGGAACCACACAGACAGAGCTAGAGGGCTGGCCTTCTTCTCCATCACCCCTAAATAGCACTGGAAGGCAATGCAGGGCCTGAGGGACTGTGTAGCACAGAAGGGACTAATTCCTTGTGTTGGGTGTGGATGGGTGTCTTAGAGGTCAGGCTAGTTCTGGTGTAGGTGTCCTTGGCTCGATAATGAGCTCACCAGCTTAGCAATTTGCCTTCTCCAACTCCTAATGGCCTGATAAACCCAACTCTGTTGGCTTGGCTGTGTGTTTTGTACATCCTTGGCTATGTGTAAGACTGCTAGTTCCCTTATTCCTTGGAGAATCATGCCCAGCTCGGGGGTGGCAGCGTTGCTGAGAGCTTAAGGAGCACGCTGGCCTATGGTTGGGTGGAACGTTGCAGCGATGTAGCTGGTTGTGGAGCAAATTCATCTTAAGATAAGTGGCCTTGTACATTTTACCTCTGTAATTCTATATTTGCTGTTAATTGAAATGAAATGAACATGTTGAATGAATGCATGTATGAATGCTATTAATTTCTGCTGTGTATGATGATTAAAATGCATCTCTGTATCATAAACATTCCTGTGTACATATTCGAGTTCCAATTCTCTTTCAGCATTCTGTTTTATGCAATTATTAAGCCTGTGCATGTTCATGGGACGGTTAGCCCGGTCTGATAAAGCTTAGAGTCGCGTCCTCTTTGCCGGCCGAAGGCATGGGGACGTGACAAAATGGTATCAAAGCTTGGGTTGCAGCAATGGGCCTCTATGGGACAAGGAGGAACAACTGACAGAGGTTGTATCCCATTCTGCCCAGTAGAAGACATAATATGAATGACTGTAAAATTTCAAAAATTTGGCTAAGTATGGAATGGTCGGACCACTGGAGGAAGTGGAATTCTGCTGTTGCAGAAGAACTGGAGGAGTAGACGTCCGCAGTTGCGGACGAACTGGTGAAGTTCTCCATCCGTCGTTGCGGATGGTGAAGCGATTTCGCGTCCGATGTGAGAGTCATCCGATTGCCGACGAAGAAGAAATTTTGGAAATTTGAAAATTTGTCTAAGTGTTGGAGAAATCGGAAGGGAGAGTTGTCCGATGTCCGACGTTATGAGAATCCGTCGATGTCCGACTGTCAAGTGGCTCTAAGTGCCAAATCGAAAGAGATGGTGAAGTGGGAATTCGCCGTTGCGGACGAATTGGAGAAGTTTTCTGTCCGCCGTTGCGGAAGCCAAATCCATTAAGACTCCCAATGTCAAAGTCAGCCGACGCCGAACAGAAGGAAGAATGAACGGGGAGCCGATTCGGCGGAAGAGAGACTCGGAAGAGGAGTCGATTCGGCAGAAGAAGAGAATGGAAGAGGAGCCGCCATTGTGGAAGGATTGGAGCTTCCGAGAGCCGCCGTTGCGGATGCCTAAATGGCTAAACCACCCGATGCAAAAGGCTTCCGACAGCCGATCAGGGAGACAGCCGATAGCCGATTCTGCACAGGGAAAATTTGTGTTTTCAGTGGGATTTTTCCAGCAGAATTTAACTGTTTTCCAGTGGGATTTTTACTGTTTTTCAGATAATTTTCAGGGCCGAAAAAGAGAAATTGGTAGCGATCTAATGCGCCAAATTGCATGAAAACAATGATTTACAAAAAAAAAAAAACGAGGGCGCTGCCCTCAACCCGCCCACTGCAAGGGGGCAAGCCCCCTTGACCCCTGTCATCCCCTTTAGATAGATGTTCTTGGATGAAGAAAATTTTGTGTGGTTGAGCAAATTTGTAATTTTATGATTATTTCCGGAAAAGGTAAATGATTATGATTTATATCAATGTTATGCATCTAACAATTGTGTTGTCATTAACACGTTTGCAGAATTATAGTCACCTTCCATGGCAGTATTCCAGGTAGTGCAGTTTGGTAAGTAAGGGGTGGTTCAGTTATGAGAACCCATGATGGGTATGATGCTCGGGATTCTGATGAGCATGCCCGAGATGCCATGGGAGAGAATGTTCGCAATAGGAATGATGACATAGAGTCTAATGGAAGGAGATTCCAAGAGACACCGTCAGATGTTGCAGCCACTATGAGAAGCCTGATTAAATCCCAGGAAGAGCAGCATCAACTGAATGCTGCAATGTTGCAGAGTTTGACAGACTTGCATAAGAAGATAGAATCTGGACAAGGTATGGCAAGACCAGAAGGCAGTAAGAGCAGTACTAGGAGAAGGAGAAGGACTTCTAGTGGATCATCTGATTCAGAAGAATCCAGCGGGGATTCGAGCTTCTCTTCTCATAAAAGAAAAAGAAAGAGACGCCCTAGGGATCGCTCTCGTGATGAGTTTAAAAAGGCAAAACCTCCTACATTTGATGGTGAGGTAAAGACTGGACAAGAGGCTGAAGCTTGACTTCTTGGTATTAAAAAGTACTTTCAAGTACATGATTATTCAGGAAACATGAAGGCAAGAGTTGCCATATTCAATATGAATGGAAGGGCATCCATTTGGTGGGAACACTTCAAGCAAGTGAAGAGGATCAGTGAAAGGAGACTGAAGTGGAAACAGTTCAAGAAGTAATTTAAGCAGAAATACCTATCTGATAGGTATTATGATGACAAGATTAAAGAGTTCCATGAGCTGATATTGGGACAACAGACCATGGAAGAATATGCTAATAAGTTTTTGGAGCTGTTGAGGTATGTTTGGTACATCAGAGATGAAAAAGTAAAGGTCCAGTGTTTTCTGAGTGTATTACCTCAGTCTTACAAAGATAGGATTGAGTTTTATGAGCCTAGAACTCTTGAAGAAGCAATAAGGAAAGCTAAGCATTGTTATGAGCAGAGCAAGGGTAAGCCGGATTACCATAAGGCATGGAAGGACAAGAAGAACGAGAAGTTCGACTAAAGAAAGAAATGTTTCAAACCTTCTAGCTTCAGGAATCAGCAGAAGCAGCCATCTCAAGCTGCAAGTAAGCCAGTTGGAGTGGCAGGAGAAAAGCCTACAGATCCACCACAAAATAGAGGGCCACTTCAATGTTGGAAATGTGGAGGACCCCACATGCGCAGAAATTGTCCCCTCGAGAATGAGAGTGCAAGGCTAGCCTATAATGTGCAAGAAGTAGAAACAGTGGGTCAAGTAGCAAGGGCAGTTCCTAGGATTTATGCAGCACTGGAGGACCGTCAAGCGGATCACCAGTCAGCTGTGGTTGAAGTAGCAGGTAAGATTGCTGAGTAATCTGTTTCTATTTTGATTGACCCAGGTTCTACTCACAGTTACATTACTCCTAGAGTAGTGGATATTTGTGCTTTTAAGAAGGTAAAGCATAGGAAGTCTTGGTTAGTTCAGCTAGCCACTGGAACTAAGAGGAAGGTCAGTGAAGTGGTAGAGAAGTGTCCATTAGTCATGAATGGATTGGCCACTTGTGTAGATCTGAATGTGCTACCGCTTGGTTCCTATGATGTTCTCATTGGAATGGATTGGTTAGAAGCTCAAAGGGTGAAGCTTGATTGCTACAATAAGACTTTTGAATGCATGGATGAAGAAGGGAACCTAGTAGTTGTGAAAGGTATTCCAAAGGTAATTTCAGTACGGCAAGTTTCAGCAATGCAGTTAAAGAAGTTCTGTAGGAAGGGTTTCCAGTTGTATGCAGCTCATATTTTGGAGGAAACAAGAGATGAAACTCCTCGGTTGGAGGACTATCAGGTGTTACAGGAATTCAGGGATGTGTTTCCTAATGAGATTCCAGGGCTTCCTCCAAACCGGGACATTGATTTCACAATTGAACTTGTACCAGGAGCAGCACCAGTGTCCAAGGCCCCTACAGGATGAGTACACCGGAAATGCTAGAGTTGAAAATGCAACTGCAAGAGTTGTTGGAAAAGAAGTATATCCGACCGAGTGTGTCTCCTTGGGGAGCACCGGTTCTATTTGTAAAGAAGAAAGATGGTACGCTCAGGTTATGTATTGAATATAGACAATTGAACAAGGTTACTATGAAGAATAAATATCCTTTGCCTAGGATTGATGAACTCTTTGATCAAATGAGAGGAGCAAAGGTATTTTCCAAGATTGACTTGAGGTCTGGTTACCATCAGGTGAGAATCAAGGATGAAGACATTCATAAGACAGCCTTTAGGACAAGGTATGGGCATTATGAGTTTGTAGTGGTACCATTTGGTCTCACAAATGCACCAGCTACATTTATGTTCCTTATGAATAGTGTCTTCAGTAGGTATTTGGATAAGTTTGTTCTTGTTTTCCTTGATGACATTCTTGTTTATTCTAAGAATGAGGTGGAGCATGAAGAGCATTTGAGATTGACATTGCAAGTCCTCAGGGAGCATCAGTTGTATGCAAAACTGAGCAAGTGTGACTTCTATAGAGATAGAATTCAGTACTTGGGTCACATTATCTCAGAGGAGAGTATATCTGTGGACCCTGAAAAGATTGAAGCCATTATGAATTGGCCTACTCCAAGAAATGTGACAGATGTAAGATCTTTCATGGGACTTGCAGGATACTACAGGAGATTCATTGAGGGGTTCTCTAAAGTTGCACATGCTATCACTTCTTTGCAAAAGAAGGGGATGAAGTTCGAATGGACATCGAGGTGTGAAGAAAGCTTCCAGCAGTTGAAGAGTCTTCTCACTAGTGTGCCCGTATTGAAATTTGCAGATCTAGAGAAAGATTTTGTGGTATGTATCGATGCATGTGGACAAGGGCTTGGAGGAGTCCTTATGCAGGACAACCATGTGATATGTTATGAGTCAAGAAAGCTAAAGGAACATGAGAAGAACTATGCCACTCATGATCTAGAGCTTGCATCCATGGTACATGCTCTCAAGATGTGGAGACATTAATTGATGGGCAGAAGATTTGAGCTCAGAACAGACCATTGTGGACTAAAGTATTTGTTTGATCAGCCTACTCTGAATGCTAGGCAAGCAAGGTGGCTGGAATTTTTATGTGAGTTTGATTTTGAAATCAAGCACATAAAGGGGAAAGAGAATAAGTTAGCTGATGCGCTTAGCAGAAAAATGCAGGAAATGCATGTGGCATCTCTTAGTATTTACCAATCAGATTTGAGGCAGCAGATTGTTAATCATGTTGCTGGGGATGAATTGTATGAGCAAGTAAAAGACAAATTGCAGCAGCAAAGTCTTGGGAAGGAGTATGAGGGATATAAATTGGAAGAGGATGGACTTCTCACTTATAAAGGTAGAATTTATATTCCAGGTGTAGCAAATTTGAGGAGAATTATTATGGATGAAATCCATCAAGCTCCGTTATCTGGTCACCCAGGGTATCAGAAGACGATTGCTACAGCCAGAAAGCAGTACTTCTGGCCAGGAATGAAAAAGGATATGGCTGAGTACATTTCAAGGTGTATGAAATGTCAGCAGGTAAAGGTTGAGCATCAACATCCAGTAGGTTTGTTGCAGCCTTTTCCCGTTCCGGAATGGAAATGGGAAATTATTTCCATGGATTTTATTACAGGATTGCCAATGACTTGGAGACAACATGATTCTATCATGGTTGTGGTAGACAAGTTGACCAAGGCAGCACATTTTATACCAGTTAAGTCTACATATGAGGCTGGTGACATTGCAAAGATCTTCATGAAGGAGATTTTCAAACTGCATGGATTGCCTAAGACAATAGTCTCTGACCGAGATGTCAAGTTCACTTCCAACTTTTGGAAGGGGTTGTTTGCATATTTGGGTACAAAGCTAAACTTCAGCACTGCATACCATCCTCAGACAGATGGTCAGACCAAGAGAGTTAATTAGGTGCTTGAAGATATGCTTCGCATGTACGTGATGGACAAACCAACCAAGTGGGAAGATTACTTACACTTGGTAGAGTTTGCTTACAACAATGGACATCAAGTATCCTTTGTATGGGAGAAGGTGTAGGACACTAGTAACTTGGGATAATCCAGTGGACAGGATTGTGCTTGGGTCGAAATTGCTCAAGGAGATGGAGCAAGAGGTCGTAAAGATCAGGCAGAAGCTGAAAGCAGCACAGGATAGACAGAAAAGCTATGCAGATAAGCATAGGGTGAACAGGGAGTTCAGTGTTGGGGATCATGTTTACCTCAGAGTGAGGGCAAGGAAGAGTTCCTTGAAGCTTGGGAGTTGTGCCAAGTTGTCACCAAGATATTGTGGGCCGTTTGAAGTGCTTGAAAGAATAGGGCCAGCTGCATATAGACTTGCATTTCCTGCTAGCACTAGAGCTCATAATGTTTTTCATGTTTCTTTGCTTAAAAGATATGTACATGATCCTAACCATGTGATAAATTGGGATGTGATTCAGGTGGAACCCGAGGGAGAGTTCCGAATCGAGCCAATGCGCATCCTCGACAGGAAGGTCACAATTCTCCAGAACCGAGCCATAGGGCAGGTAAAGGTGCAATGGGATCACTACGGGCCTGAAGAGGCTACATGGGAGCTGGAGGATGCCATGCGGTTGGCACATCCATTTTTGTTCAATTTTGCGGAACACTGAGGCGATGCCAGTGTAGCATTTTGCTCAATTTTGTAAAGCACTGACGACAGTGCTACTTGAAGGGGGAGGGTAATGTAATGTCCCGGTTTTGACCCCGTTGTATTAGATGTATATGATGTATATATTGTAAATGATCATGGTGAGGAGCTAAAGGCCAAGGCCCCACCATTGATCAGTTATGCTATGTTTTGGGTTTAATTTCGTTGCTGGTGGTATATCGGGGCATGCGGCATATATTATGTTTGCCATCATGTAAATATGCATCTATAATTAAAATGAACACAACCAGCTACGGTCGCGGCAACTAAATCGAATGGGGCATGATTTTCCCAAGGATAAGGATGTGTGGGGGGGGGATTTGTTAAACTTTGGACAAAAGGAGAAAAAACACGTGTGTCTTATTCCCTTGTTTTTATTTCTAACCACTCCCATTGAAGAATTACTGCTGGTGGTTGAAGCAGTTAATGATTTTGGGGGCTGGGGTGGCAGGACTGTCAGTCCTCACCCACATGCACACTCTACCACAATTTTGGCTGTTCATCTCCTCACGCAGACATTCATCTTCACTCCATGAGTTGCTGAACACCCACGATATGCAAAATTGCGTCCTTCCTGTTGTGTGTGCACCCACGGGAAAAATAGGAGTTGTTTTCTCCTCACGCAGGGCCTCCATTGCTGTGCTTTCTCACGCAGAGGTATTCCTTTCCGTTTCTTACCTTCACGCGCAGGAATTTCTGGGTTTTTCCACGTTGTTCTTTCCCCTATGGAACCGTGGATGTTGTGGCTGTATTTTTCCCTCACGAACTGATTCGTGGGTCCTGTGTTGTCATTTTCATTCACGCCCAGGCTGGGGAACTGTAATCTTTTCCCCGGCTCAGTCTGTATACGTTTTTCTGGGTGATTTCGTTGCCCAGGATGGGATGTGTTTTACCACGTTTTTGGCCATGGTAGTTGTGGCATTTCTTATGTTTGGGGGACTGTTGTAAATTTGTTTGAAGAGTCATTTTGGCCACGATAGGGCCAAGAATGACTCAGAATTTGTTTTCCTGATTTAAGCTGTGATAGCTAAATTGATTGCCTGAGTGCAATGGTTGGTCTTCGGACTGTATTGGGAGCAAGGATGTGGGATTAGTTTTTTCTTGATAAACCTAGTGGCTGGAACCACACAGATAGAGCTAGAGGGCTGGCCTTCTTCTCCATCACCCCTGAATAGCACTGGAAGGGAATGCAGGGCCTGAGGGACTGTGTAG
>LPNX010099727.1:4642-27814 GCA_001517045.1 Pseudotsuga menziesii
AGTTGAGGACAAATTACTTGATGTATTTCTACATATTAGATGGTGTATTTCACCTTTGAGGAGGGATTTGGAGTAAAAATATTTTGTTCAAGGAATTTTCTACATTTTAATAAGAAAGATCTTTGCTTGAGGAGACACCATGTGGAACTTTTGACATGGTCAAACTCTCAAATGAAGAATAAATGTGTGCTTTAATAGGATCTCACGAGTTAGACATATGAGAATTAGCAATGTGGACCTATTCAAGTAATTTTATCCAATCATAAGGAAAATAATAAGGGAGTGCTCCTGCTTAGGAGGAATCTAGGGATTTCTAAAGAAATAGTATTCTATGGGAGAGTTGTTTGAGGTGAACGCTATAAAAGGAGATCGTTCTTATTTGTTCAAGTCATGTTTGGAAGAGGAAATCATCTCATTCATACAACAGCTTAGACTTGGTCAACAAGAGTTTGGATCAGTTTGGTTCAGTTTGGATTAGTGGCAACAGTCTTATACAACCATTATCCTACAGTCTTATACAACCATTATCCGATGGACTTATGCTTCAAATCATGTTGATTCACAAATTTGGTTCTCAGTCTTTGGATTCTATTGTAGTTCCTTTAATGCTGAGTGATTAGTCATTGGGTGCATGAGGTTTTTTGAATAGTGTTGTTGGTTGTTGATGAAATATAAAGCATGTATTTCACTTAGTTTAATTAAATTACACTTGAGCATTGACTTAACTTGTAATTTAATGAATCCAAACTCACAATTTTTAATTAGATATATCCAATTGGTGTGCAAGTAGTGAGTTCATTGAAACCTTGAAATACATTGTATTGCACTTATATTTATTAAATTACACGAGCAAGAACTTTGACTTTAGTGTGCATGTATTGAGATCATTGAAACCTTTAAATATAATAGTTTTTTCTTTTGACATAATGCATTCATAAGTAATAGATAATCCTCACAAATCAAAACAATAGATTGACACAAGAACATGTGGAAACCAAAGAGCAAATTCAAAGTGAAATGTATCATTCATTTATAACTGAAATGTCAATTGTGTACATATCTCCAAAAGTACATATATATCCAAAAGTATCGAAAAGTACATATATATCCAAAAGTAACCAGAAGTACATGTCTCTCCACAACTATCCAAGACTATCCAAGCCACATGTACATGTAAGTGAAATGTCAATGTACATGTCTCCAAAAGTACAGGTATCCAAAACTGTCCAAGCCACATGTACACATGTATCGATATGTACATATCCCATAAGACACATCAAAACTCAAGCTTCCTCTTGTTCTTTCTTGAGGGTGATCCTGTAGGCACAACTATAGGACCAGTGTGCATCTATGGATCTTGCAAATTAAATATCAATTGTTAAATTCAATTAACTATGTACTAATACATTAGCTCAATAAAATACCATATCTAAATTAACTCAAAAATTATGAAAATGTTAATGGACATTGCATGAAACAATTGTTCATTAATGGACATCTCACCTCAATCAGAGACTGTGACAAAGGGGATTGGATTTCTTGTGTAGTAGATGGAGCTGTTGGTTGAACATGAATGATGGTCGCATCCATGGTCAAACCAGAGGGGGAAGGACTTGGTGGTGGTGGTGGATACAATCACCAAATCTTGAAATAGTTAGAAATGTGCATGAATAAACAATAGACAACAATAACACAATATTTCTATATCATGTTCAAATAGTTGTACCTCTGTGTGCCTTGTTGCCATTGTAGATGCAGTACTGACTGCTGCATCAACCATCCCTGCAAGGTTTTCAATAGTGAACTCTGGCTCCTGATGCAGTAAACATGCAAATCAAACATTAACAAAATATTTTATGCACTGGATTTCAAGTTAACCAAGAAATATCATCGAAGGATATACAAATTACCATGGTATCAGTATCTCCATGGTCATGGACAACTTCACTCTTTCTAGGGGTAGGCCGTCTCATATAGACTAGGCCCTTGTTCACATATGGCCTATAAGGAGACACAACTCCAGGAAGTGGTCCAGGTGTTTCGGTACCAGCCTATAGTCAACAAGAGTTCATGTAGCTAGACATGGATGATTCAACGGACATACATGTATTTAAAAAATGACATTTTTTAAATGTTTAAAATGTTTACCTCCATCACTGCTTCCCCTCGTGTAGGATCTGGCATCTGCCCAGATATGGATCCTACCTCTATCACTGCTTTCCCCCGTGAAGTATCCGGCATCTGCAAGTTTAATAATTGTAAATATTAGACCGTAGATAAAATTAGTGAACTAACATGTACAGTATGTGGAAATTAACAATTTAACAAGTATTAAAAAACTGAAATTTTAAAATGTTTACCTTGGTGTGAGATACGGGATCAGTGGATGGAATGTCCTGCCCCTGTGTAGAGTGTGGGACATGATACCCTGGGGCGTCGCTTCCGGCATAAAGCATCAGCTGCGAGTTCAGAAAATTAATATATTAGCTCAAACTATACATATGTGTACAAAGAGGAAAATAAATGAAGAATTTATTACAATTAACCATATACACACATCACTCAAAAACCCACTGAAGACAACATCTGATGAAAGAACATAGCATGGACGACCACACGATGTGCACTCGTGAGGCTCGGAATTGGCTGGGAATGTGCTGATGGTGCTGCACTAGTAGATGGTGTTGCAGTAGATGGTCCTGCACCAGTGGGTGGTACTGCACCAGAAGATGGTCCTGCACCAGTGGGTGGTACTGCACCAGAAGATGGTCCTGCACCATGAGGACCTGGTGTATGTACCACACCAGGGACAGATGTCCCATCCTCACCCATATACTGAACCATAGTGCTATGGTGAACAACGTCCCGTGCCAAACTCAAAAATGCCTCACGTGTCTGTGGAATCACATGATGTATAGGTGGGACATCTGGCCTAGGCAACTTCCTGCGAGGTGCAGGGATAGGGCGATCAACGTCTCGAAGCCTGGCATTGGGTTGGTTTTGGGGCATCCCCCCACCGATCCCCTGAAACTGCAATATATCAAAATAGTTTATGTGTTTTCCCAACACAAACTCTGCATACATCTTTTGAAGGAAGTACAATGGGATTTCCCTGTTGTTGTCTGGTCGCATATCAAAAACCATATACCATCTGTCCATCCAGTTATCAACAAATGGTTGATATGTGCACCACTCTATAGAGATATGTGGCCTGTTTGCATTTGGGATTTCCCCCATGCGAGGGTCCCTAAACAATGAAAATATATGCTCCTTGGTGATTTTCAACTTTTTTATTGCATTGTAGCTAAGCCCATTAGCATACTCACATCTTTTTCTTTCTCTATATGAAGTAATATCATATAGTACGTTGTTTGACAATGTGATGGTCTCAACAATTGCATCCAAAGTGGATGCAAGTGAACATCGAATTCTGTCACCACCACTAAAAGTAGTACTCAACCCTCTCAACTGGGCAAGCTCAATCAATATTTCCGCATTGGGGTCCATAGTCGCAACTGCAATAAAAAAATCAATAAGAAAATAATTAGAAATGTATACATGGTATATAATGACATCTCTTCAAAATTGAAAATGTAAATGCATCTAAATCCAATTATCTTCATAACATTCAACCATCACATAGACCTATATAATAGTAAATAAAATGTCACCACATAACTAATTCAAAGCATAAGCTAGATAACAAAAATTTGCGAAACCCCATCAAAATAAACTGTGTTTAACATGCCTTTGCAATAAGTGGGTTGCTACCAACAAGTATATATTATCATTTAAAATAATATGCATAACAAAATATGAAAAACTAACTTAAGCACAAGTCCAATTTTGTCTACAACAAACCAGTCACATACATATATAGTGTTTACCTAATAAAATATCATGGTCTTTACTCAAAACATCATGACATTATAAATGTAAAACATATCAAAATAAACTTAAACAACATGATGTGCAATAACTCTAAATACATTTTGCTAACTACTCATTCAATCATGTCAAATTTTGATAACATAAGTAATCTGAAACCTTCTTCAATTGTGATTGCAACCTACAAATATTATCCATATACAATACAATTCATATACTAAATGTAAAACCCACTTCATCTCTTCAAAATTCAAACTAAATCTAATTAAAAATCAAGCTCAGGTCATAACATTGGTTATATTGATTTTTTCAAAAAATATGGTGAATACACCATGTAACATCTAAAAAACACCAATCATTTCATACAAAGGTGAATACATCATGTAACATCTAGAAACACCAACAATTTCATACAAGGGTGAGTTCATGTTGGAACAAGGAATGACAATAGAAAATCAACCAAGGGTATAGGAACCAACCAATGGTGTGGGCGTGAGACCTCAAGTGAAATCATAAGACACTATTTAAATTTAACATTAGCTTGTAATAAAGTGAAACTCAATTCAATGTTCAATGTATTTATACTGATAGTTTAGTTCTTGGATTTGAACCTGAGATTTGTTCAAATAATAGAAATTTCCATCTTTTAACTACATTCTTCAATCTCTTCTACTAGGTGTATAAGGTAATGCTCTTGAGAATTAAAAAAGATAGGAGGGAAGTGCATTTGAATATCATACATACAATTATAGGGTAAAAATTGACAAAAAAAAATGCATTGGGTGATTGAATTACCTTGTTGGATGACAATGCACGAGTGAAATCTCCTCCCCTCAACCTGAATCAGCTCCTGCAACAATCCCAAGCACTGGTCTCACTCCAAATGCTCCAATGGCCAGTCGAATTCGCGTTCCTGATTGTGAAAATGGGCCGCGGGTTCGGGACTGTGTATTTAATTTTTTTTTATGATTTACAAATCGTGCACGTGTTTTATAAGTACATATCGCGAGCACGTTTTGTAGTTATATAACGCGTACGCGATTTGTCTTCCTATCCTACATGTTCCATGACATGTCATGCTTGGGTTGAACCATACCAAGTGCTACGCCAGGCTTGGGTTGATGTATTTTTTGGTAACATGATGTTGTTTTTGAAAACTAGGATTGCATCTTAAAGGTCCCTCGTCTTCTTGCACTGACCCAAGTTTGTCTTCTGATTCTTTCAATCTTATTCCACTGTGAGCTATTCCTTTAGTATACTCAATCCATTGTTCTACCCAAATGCCTCCAAGATCTAAATCTCCTACAGATTACCGATAAGATTGGTGACATGTGCTCAGGTTCAAATTACAGATTTGATGAAGATGTGTGAACCCATAATAAACGAGATAATCTCTAAACCCTTTCAATAGGATCCAAGCTTAGTTTAATGAATCTTCCATCACCCACCTTCCATCCCAGCTTTCTAGTGATCCAAGAGAGGGAACGAATGAATCTATTCCATAAATAGGAGCTACCATGAATAGGAAAGTTATGTTTTCGGATCCAAGAATGAATAGAATAGTTTTTGAGATATTTGTGGCCAATGACTTTACTCCAAGTTCCTTTACCACTTAAGATCATCCATAATATTTTCAATCTGAGCGTTGTTCCAAACCAATCAATATTTTTAATATTCCAACCACCGTAATCAAAGGGCTTGAACAGAGTACTCCAGTCAGCCAAGTGCATTTTTTTGTTTATCTTTAGAGTTTCCCCTAAGAAAGGAGAATATACAAATCCCAAGGAAGTTTAAGATGGATTTTGGAATGCAAGAAAGGGAAAACCAATATACTGCTAATCTAGATAGTACAAGTTTGACTGGAATCATCCTTCCCCCAAGAGAGAGCAGTCTATATTCCCAATTGTTGATTCTTTTTTCAAACATGCCTATGATCCAATTCCAATCACTAGAACGATACCCAAGTGGTTTTAGACAATAACCCAGGTATTTAAATCCTGATGCAAGAGGATCCATTTTATAAGGAAGGATGGAAGCAATGTTTTCCCTGGTTAAATCATCCACATCATTGTAAAGGAAGGAAGATTTATCAAGACTAATAGACATTCTAGTTGCAGAAAAAAAAACATCGAGGGCTTCCTTGTAGGCTTTCCATTCATCAAACGTCCCCATACCAAATAATATAACATCATCTATGAAGAGATAATGTGTAATGGCCATATTTGGAGCAACTATGATTCCTTTGATTTTTCCTTTCCTCTAAACATCCTTAATGATGAGGTTGAGGCTTTCAATAACTAAGATAAAAAGGAGGGGGGAAGAGGGAACCCCTGTCATATACCTTGAGTAGCTGGGAAGAAGTTAGAAGGTGATACATTAATCAATACCGAGAAGTTGGAGGAACTGACACACCCCATAATCCAATTCACACCATCGAGAGATATACCAATCTGAAGAAGAACAAGCCACAAGGTCTAGTTGACATGATCAAATGCCTTGACAAGATCTAAATCGAGTACCATCACTTGTTGGTTCTTAATTTTGATGGAATGGAGAAGTTCTTGTGTAATACCAACAGGTTCTATGATGTGTGTATTTTTTAGAAATCCATATTGTTGTATAGAAATAGCCTTGTCTAGAAAAGGCTTAAGGCGAGAAGCAACAATATTGGAGATGAGCTTGTAGATCAAGTTGCAAAAGGAGATAGGTTGGAAATATACAAAGGTAAGAGGCTTCTCACACTTAGGGATGAGCGTAAGAAAGGTAGAGTTGATGGATTAAATTACCTTCCCTTCAATCCTATATTGTTCAACATCCAAGAGGAGTTGACCTCCAACCAAATCAAGGAAAAAAGGAAAAATATACTGGCCATCCATCAGGGCCAGGGATCTTGTCTCTCTTAAATCCATTTAAAGCAGCTTCAACTTCCTGGAGAGTAACTTCAGAAGGAAAGATCCCAGAGTCTTCCTCCTGCACATAAGAGGAAAAGAGGCTAATGACTTTGAGTTGATCTGCTATGTTGTTTGAACCATCATCTTTGAAGATATTAGAAAAGTGATGTTCACCCATACTTTTGAGCTGTGATTCATCATCAACAAGATTAACATCAATGTTATTAAGGGCCCAGATAGCCTTGGATTTTCTTCGAGCTGAGGAAAAATTATGGAAGAACTTGGTGTTTGCATCAACCTCATTAATCCAAATGACTCTACTCTTGATCTTCCAAGTCAATACCACATGAGCCAGAAGGATATCCTCCTTAGATTTAAGATTTCATAGATGTAAAGAATCAGTAGCCGAGAGTATACCAGAAGTCTGCAAGGAGAGAATGGTCTGGATCTCATGATCAATATCAATGAGTTCTTTATTCCTTATGAAGTATTGTTCTTTTTCCCATATTTTCACAACATTTTTTATCCTTTTTAGCTTATAAGTTAATATAGCCATTTGATCACATGAGAGGAGCGGAGAATTAGCTAACCAAGACGAGATGACCAAGGAGGAAAAGTCCTTCTCCAAGAGCCAAGCCCTATTAAACTTGAAGGGAAAGGGGTGAGAAGGAGACCGAGAATCCCATTCCAAATAGACAAGGTAGTGATTAGAGATCACCGAAGGAAGGGCCCAGGTGCGATAGAGACAAAGGGAAGATATGAGAAACTTAGAGGCCAGAAACCTATCCAGTATTTTTCTAATTCCCTCATCCCCATCTCTCCCATTTTTCTAATTGGGGTCCGTGGAGAGAGGATCCATATCCACCAAATTGTTACTTGCCAATAAATGTGGAAACAAATGGGCTAAAGGATCAACATGCATTTTTTTTCCCCAGATTTCTGAAGCCAAGAGAGAAAAGTTAATATCCCCGGCAAGTACGAGATTAGGTAATCCAAGTAAACCACCCATGATAACATTATCCTAGAAGACAATCCTATTGGATTAAGGACAATAGCAGTTGAGAATTGAAGTTCATCAGTAAGACCTTTGAGCCTGGATTTGATTAAAATACCAGCAAAGGAAGCAAAGTCTTTACACCTTACAATAAGAGGGTTCCATCCAATAAGGAGAACTCTAGAGAGTCCAACAAAGTCAACAACACAAAATTCCCAGCTAGCTTTAGTTTTGGAAAAGAGGTGCCACTACAACAAATCCTAGAATTAGCGTCCCTTTTTAGTGTAATTTTTTTTTACATTGAGTGGTCAAACTAGACGCTAAATGGGACACGTCATGGACAAAACTTAAAGCGTCCCAAAAAACGTCTTTTATTGCTTCCTAAATAGCATCCTTTATGACATCCAAAATAGCGTCTCTTTTTTTGCTTCCTAAACAACGTCAAGGTTTTCTTCTAGAATAGCGCCCAACTTTGCTTCCTAAACAATGTCGAGGTTTGATTCCTAAAAAATGTCCCTCTTTGCTTCCTAGCGAGTGTCCTCTTTTTCTTCTTAAATGACACCCTCGTTAGCGCCATATTTGCATCCTTAATAGCACCATGTTAACATCCAAATTAGCATCCATTTTTGCTACCACTTTAGCATCCCATTTTGCACCATGTTTTACTTCCAAATATGTGCCAATTTTCACTTCCAAACTTGCACCAATTTTTGCATCATGTTTTGCTACCAAAATGACACCAAATATTTCTTCTATTGTTGCACCATATTTTGCTTCCTATTTAGCGCCATGTTTTGCATCCAAAGTAACGTCTTATTTTGCTACCATATCAACGCCATGTTTGGCTTCATCATTAGCGCCATGTGTTGTATCCTTTTTAATGCCTAGTTTCACGTCTCTCATGTTTTGGTCACTAATTTAGTCGTTTTTAGTATTTAACTGATATTATAATATCATTAGGGCATGGAGGAATCAAACCACCAACCTCCTACTTGTAAGGTAGGTGCTCTTCCATTGAGCTAGAACCCTTTAAGAATTTGAGAACCTAACTTACAGAGTCCTCTATAATGGTAAAAAGGATCAATACACAATGTTGAGAATCTAATGGTCGAACAAGGCAACAGAGAAAGAGGCTTTTGTAATACCAGAAAGGACACTCATCAACATCAACAGTGTTGCATGTATCAGAATATGACAATGTAATAGTACCAATTTGGTTACCTAAGATCATGTAGCTTGGGCATTCTGGTTATATCAGGACTTGCTAAGCCATGTGATTAGCAATACACATTAGTGCATGCACATGACTAGAGAAAAAAGCAATGTTCCACCAGTCTAGCTAGAAGCCAAATTATGACAGCCTAGTTACAAACATGTAATATCTTGCACCTTATTATAATTGACAGACAATTCTACTGTTGGTCCTAGCTGCATGTGATTACACAAGATATAAGTTATAACTTATGTACCAACATAATTACCTACATAAGATTAGTTGTAACAGAGTGGGGAAACAAGAGTGAAAACAAAGAGAGTGTGCCTTGAAACATATTTTTTATCATTGCAATGAATTGTGAATTGTCGATTCAAGTATTTAAAAGCATGAGAATTGAGAATTAACTACATAAATGCATCTGGGAAATAGCATGAGTGCTATAAGAAAACATAATTCCAATGTCTTTAAAGATTTGTAAGGCGCAACAGGAATAGACCACTCACTAAATATGTTGGGGGGTGGGGGTTGAAGGTATTATGGAAGGAATTTTCAGTGGAAACAGCATACACTGAGAATCTACAATATCTTCCTAAACATAAAAAATGGTGAGTACAAAAGAGTAATGTGGATGAACTACACTGAGTGGATAATGGTACTCATTATGATGAAGGGATCAAAGGGATAAAAAAGAAAGTTTAGAGAAAAGACTAGTACCATTTCTAAAATACTGACCATTCCAAGAAGTCCCTAGGAATGGTTTGTTGGAGTCTATTTCTTGTCATTTTCTGGGAACTTTTCTAGGTTGTATCCTTCAGGAGATGGGCCATTCCCATAAAACAAATGCAGTAACAATCAGTTCATCCTGTAGAGTATATTTTATGCCCTCATTTGGATATAAAGGAAAGAAGCGTAAAGTTTAAGAAAAACCAACAAGAAGCTTAGGTTAGTCTCACCTAATATATTGCTAGTAATCAAATACTTAACAGAATTCAACTATGATAATTCATCTAGTTATCAGTCAGAAGCTAAAGTTACCAGGATATAGATAGATATATGTACATATATGAGAACATATTGGATACAATATGGTTGGATATGCATATATAAAGATACATGTAAAATATGTGTGAGCATGTAAAATACATGTATTTCCTAATATTTCCACAGTTTTAACAAAGTATTTACCTTGGCTTAATGTATTTCCTAATAAAATGCTCTACAAAAATAGCTATTGACCCATTTTCCATTTTTCATATGGCATAGAGTTCCTATTCAAAACGTTCTTAAGCTCACAGCTTGGCCCAATGGAAGGGTGCTATCCTCAGTGGGTGTTATTGAATAGTTAAGAAATGTATAGCTGTGTTTTTTTCAAAATAAGGCCCAAATACGTACAACTGACAAAGGTTTTCATAATTTCATATAAACTAAATGTGTACCTCGTGAATATGACCTCGCTTTTGAAAAATTCTATCCTTTTATGTTCCAACAACTTGAATAAAATGCTCCACCTTGTCCAATATTACCTGCATGATGAAATGTTTCACATTTTAGTGTGATATCAGCTTAGCTGGAAATGCTAGCTATATCCAAACTAGTTAACACCCTTTCATTCGATGTTCAGTAATTTCAGACACAGGAGATGTCCTATAGCCTTTATAAAAATCCATGTGCATTTGAAATTTCAGAAAGAGAAAACATTATACAGCTTTAATGCCAACAATTGGATAAAACTGGTCAAGATGAAATTGGTATCATTTCCATCAATATGGGGACATGAGATCTTGCGATTAAAGTGATAATTAAAATTTCAAAGGCAACACAACTTCATATTGCAATATTTAGAAGACCAAAGTGAAAATATCACAATATCTAGTAACATATAGTGAAGTCCTTCGGTCAACATAATATTTGCCAACAATAAATATATAATAAATGCAATCAGTGTCATAATACCTCGCTTGCATCTATCAAATAGCCACCCATTTCACTGAATTCTTTCTTGTATACAGCCATGAGCAAATTAATTGAACCCTGTAAAATAGAAAATATCCACCAACAAATTATCTTCCTGGAGAATATTGTCATAGAACCAAAACAGAGAATGTGAGCTGTGAAAACATATCTATAATAAACTGCCTACACACTAGAGATAATCATGCTTAGAAGTTAGAACAACAATCAACTTGGACATAAAAATATTCCAAGTGTTTCAACTGAAATTAATTTCAGAACAGAATGTAAATTTAGATAATATTTATTCAGCGACTGTTTAAGGAATTCAAATAGAATATAGGAGGTGTAATATCTCTACATACAAACCTCACGAATTTCCAATGTAGGCATGTGTGGAAGGAAATCATTTCCAACAAAGAAACAGATGAAGACAAAATCATCCACAATCCGTTCAAAATCAATCTCTATTGGAGATTTTGGAATCTTCATATCATAATCTAAATATTCACATACAACTTATCATCCTCCTATCCAACTAAACATACAACCACTTGTGTCATGTAGGACTTGTGACAAATCATGCCATACATATGACAACTTGAAGAAAGTATCCTTTAAAGAGTTATTTGTAGAAATTAAAGAGTCACTTAGGAAACCTTTCCCTCCCCAATAATTTTACCAAGTTGAACCTCCAATATCACCTCAAAACCCCAATTCTTGGTAGCCTTGTGTATCTCCTTCCATTCAGAGAGAGGAATGCAAGGTGCCCTCAACCAAAACAAATATTCATATAACTAGTAACAAAGACTTCGAGTGTTGACCCTTTCCCTATATCAAACAATTGGTAGAAGTGTCATAAGCACAACCCACAACATCAAAATATGTCATGTCAATCAATGAATGCACCCCTTTTTCTCTAAATAAAGCTTACGATCTTCCCCAACCTAAGTTCTTACCTCTCAACGATGCACTATAGATAATCAAAAAAGCTTCTCCAGGGAAAAGATGTGTAGCACATGGCCCACATAGCATAGCGTTTCCTCTAACAGTAATCAAAACACAAATGCTCAGCAATCAGTATTTCTATTTGGAATTTAGGCCATTTGACCTATTTCAGTTCAGGACACAGTAATCCACAATACGTAATACATTACACATGTCTTATTCAGCAGAGATGTTCTTACTTGAAAGTACTGACATGAATGTTTGGGACTGACCCACTGAGATTGTTGTAGGACAAATCCCTGCAATGAAAAAACGGGGTTAAATCCAGAAACTAAACCTGGTATGATTAAAAAACTAAATGGGAAATATCCCATGTATCCACTCGGAAATGAAGGAAGAGTGTAGAAATGTATAGAAATGCCAGTAGAGGGATGCCAGCTAGTGATCCAAGAAATGATCTGATAAGGCTGTTATTATTCAGCCTCCTAAATTGTCCAAAAAAACCAATGACCGAATTAGGATCCAACCCAGCATTAACCAGTACCTAGATATTCCCATGAGATGAAATGAAGAACATTTTACACTCACAGGTACTTGAGGTTCTTCAGCTGGCCTAATGAAGTGGGTATAACACCACTGAAATGATTGTTGGAAAGGTCTATTGTTTGAAGCTTTCCAAGATTCCCTAATGTTTCAGGAAGAGGTCCTAATATGTCATTATTCTATAGAAGGTTGTTAAAAAATATCCAAGTTTCAAAATGCAACTCAAAATATATATATTCAAATATCAAATTTAGAAAATATAATTACAAGAAAAATGCCACGAAGCTCATAGTTAAAATCCTCCCAATGCATGAGTGTTTTCTATCTTACACAGACACAAGATTGGTGAGGTTCCCAATGCCTGTAGATAATGTACTTGATAGGTTTTGGTTGGGGACTCCCCTATGCCACACAATATACATTGAAATCAAATTAGTCTTCAAGCATATACCTAGAAGACACCATCAAGCAAAAACATTATGAATTTGTTATTTGCAACAGCTAGTCAGTCGAACAAGCTGTTATATTAAGGGAAAACCAAATAACAGAGAGCAACCCAAGTTTGAATGAGGAGATCTCACAGTGCAGTATCTGAGTTACCACTAGAACACCATGCTCCAACTATAAGGATCCATAGAATTGATATCCCAACTCTCCATTACATTGTGTGGATCAATCAGTAGACTCTTAATGCTCATCAACACAACAACTCCATTCCAACACCATTTTCTCTTCTTAGATATTAATGATAAAGGGATTATGCATTCACATAACCACAACTTCTATCTCTTTTCCAATGACACTAATGATAAAGGGCTTAACCTCAAGATTTTGGAGGTAATCGATAACATTTATGGCTAATCCCCCTCTTATATATCTGACTTGCAGTATATGCCTAAGAAAAATAAAAAAAAAATAGCAGTTTTAGAGAGCTAAAAACAAAGTATTTTGTAAACAACAGAGGTTTAGCAAAAAATATGGGCATTAACAAACTAAAGGTTGTTTATGATGGGCTAAATTTGTCCACTTTTACATGCAAGGATTCCTTCCTGCTAGCCTAATTTCTCAACTTTAATATTCCCTAGAAAGACAATGATCATGCATAATCCAGTCTATTTTATATCAATGTAAAAAGGAAGCAACTAAATGTAGTGAAAAATTCCTGACATGTGTTAGAGAATTATTCATCAATAACATATATTATTGTTGGTTGACAAATCATATCAAAATACCTTAGATTGCTGCCACGCTAAAATATCCCACACTCCTTCACCTATTAGGTTAAACATGAATGAATCGCCTGCATGGAATGCAAACATACTGTAAAAAATCAAAGATGGGAAAGGCTGACATAGAAATTCAATTCTTCTAAAATAATAAAGTAGAAGCACAACATTGGCAGTCAATTAGCAGAGCCTAAAATGGTAAGACCGATGAATGAAGTCAACGCTCACTACAGGAACTGATGGGGATACTCCAGATCACTTAGCCAGTGATGTAGACTCTAAAAACAATGGCAATCTTTCAAGTACTCTGTCACTGTTTCCCACCCCTCATAGAAGTCCTCCTCAATTTAGTTGGTTTTGTAAGTGTATTCAATTGCTATTTTCCATAAAACTCTACGAAATCAAGCCAAAACAAGAGGAACTTCAAATCAACATTATGTTGAAGTGGAATTTGAGAAACGTACCCCAATAATAGAGATGAATACTCAGCAGCGTAAGCATCTATATCTTCTCCCATTGTATGTAGAAACTCTCCTAATGAGGACTTTCTGCCTCCGCTAACCCAAGCTCCCAACTTTTGAGGTTCTCTCTTGGACTTCTGCCTTGAATATGTTTCAACTCTATTGTAAATAAGTGCAAAAATTGACACTTTAGTGTGAAATACATAGCAGAAATAATATGTTTCAACTCTATATTAAACAAGTGCAAAAATTCACACGTTACTGTGAAATACATGGCAGAATACATGGCAGAAATATTTCACATATATAACAAAAAATGTTGGCCCTATGACCTACTATTATCAACAAAGAGACCAATTTACATGGACGAGGAAAAGGGAAACAATATACCTCTCCTACATTTCATGGGCACTTTCATATAATCTGTCCCCATGGCTCCTAAAGCGTAAAATGAGATCAAACAATGAAAACAGTGTTTTATCATTGTTTTATATAAATGAGAGATTGTTCCCCAAGAAGTGAGTTCTCTACAAACGCATTAAGGTACCTTTCATGAGCAACTATAAGTTCATCAAGGTCTATTGATTCTTCCATTTCATCCACACAAAATAAACTCCACTCATGAGTATTCAAGAACTTTGAACATGATGAGATGGCACTGCAGATTTGTGAGTATCTTTTCTCTAGAAAAGGTAAAAGAAAAACAGGGAAACATGAAGCCAATGGTAGCACTAAAAAGGTAAGGATGTGTTTTTAATTTATTGACATTATATATTTACCATTATCAGAGATTTATTTATTCATGTATATGAATTTACAAATCAGATATCCATATTGCATATCAGAGAAACTATTGTCTGACAAAGCACATTTGAATCAGGAAATCTTACTTTTTAATTTTGTACTCAAAAGTGAACAACTTGTTTATATGAAGAGAACCAGTTAGGTCCTGATTGGATGCTTATGCAAGTAGGCACTGCTGGGGTCCCCATTATCAGTGAATGTTTAATTGATGTCTTGTCTCCAGGCTCTAATGTTGGCATTGACCCAGTAAGTCTGATAGGAAAATATTTTACTAATGAATGCAGAGGAAAAATTTTGAGCATAATATGCTTGTATGAATGACAATTTGTTAGCATGTTTTTATGAGATTGACAGAAGGGTACTAATAATCTATTTGAACTCTATATGCTTCTATCTTAGCACTTGGCCTGCATGCTATGCTATCACGTCTGTGCAAATAAATGATTTTTCCATCTCACTTTATATTGTATATTGTAGCTATGGAATTCGTGTTGCTTTAAGATTTTCTCTTAAGATTTTGAAGTTAGCCAAGATGGTTAAGATGATGCACTGAAATCTAGAGTAATATGGATACCTAAACTCTGAATGTCAGTGCTTAAAATACTTAGATTTCATTGTGGATGGAATTGATAGAGTAATGTTAATGGGAAATTACATCAATTGTATTGCATAGATAATTCCTGGAGAGTCATACTCCCAATTGGACATGAAAATAGCAAGTAACCTTGTAGATTCTCAACAGAAAATATAGTTGGGTACATTAAATGATCTAGTAAATAATTAACAAATACTCTTTAGTAGTGATATTTTGATTACATAATTAAAGCATCTTATTCAGCATTACATTGAATGAATAAATCTACAGATACTCCAATACTGGATAGAGGGTGACAACTTGAATAGCGTAATATTTAAGACAAATGAATTAGGTGAGAAATGACAGTACAAAATTCGCCGCCCTTGCCATGTTCATGTCATTACTACAAATGTCTTGTTTGATTCTTATATGTTTCCATGAAAGGTACATGTTCAATGGGTCAAATGTTTCAAGAATGGCTCTAGAGTTTAGAGTATGTATGTGTGAATTGAGTACAAAAACTTAAATGCATATGTTTCACCTCAAAAAGCCTTTATTCTGATTGGTGTGATACTATTTCAAAAATCCTTGCCAAGTGAACTCAACCCCTGATTGATTGACCCTCAAACCAATAATTATTTCATTACTAATTTGTCCCCTTGCTAGCAGTCATAAATTTATATTACATTATTTTACATTTTAAATTTTACAGATTGATATCATTTATTACAGTGACCAATTCTAATTCTAGAATGCCAGCCCATACTCTTTTCAATTTTCCAACAATGCAAGATTCAGGCCTCACATAGATAACTGGATTTGCTGGGAACATGATAAATTAACATGTGTTCTTTGAAAAGTATAAAACCATATCAATAAGGGGTGAAGTATTCTTGTTGCAACCAACAATATTTGCAGATATATTTGTCATTTGAGGTCCATATTAAATCTTTATGCTGACAAGTTCTTGCTACTATATATCTGAACAATGTCATAGTTTTTTATCATGGGCAGTGGTTGTGCCAAGGTTGTTGGGAGTGGGGAGTGGAACACATTTTATATCACACATGTTTTAATATATTTTGATGCATATATTTTAAAAATATTAGTCATGACCAAGTAGGTATATTTTGTTCCATGACCAGATTTTAGCTCTTTAGACTGAGGAAATACTTGCTTGGTCTCTTCTATTGAGATACATCAGTTTGGAATTAGTAGTATGGGGCGAGCATTAGGGCACAATTTGAACAACGCTTTGGTTAACTTCTAGAGCATGTCATAGGGCAGCATTGGAAAAAAGGATTATTTTGCACAGTAAAGATAATCAGAGTATGGCAGCTGATGGTAATATTTTTATAGTATAATACACCCATTTGTGCCTTCAACTACAACACATATTTATAAGGACAACAATATGTAGCATGATCTATGGAGTATTTTTTGTAGAGTTGACTTTGTTATGAAACTCCATTCAACTGGAAAGAAGAATATCACCCAGATTATGGAAGAAACAGGGTCGACCTAACTTTGAAGTAAATTTTGTTACAAGGTTTGGGGCCGACCTGACTTCTTAAGTGGCCATTATTCTTTTTAAGTAATAACCAACATGGCAGGTATTAAACTAGAAACTATATATATGGATTATCAGCTATATGGCAAGGACCCTATGACAACAATAATGTGACTGGTGATGATAACTTGCTATAGGACGTCTAGCCAATGGGTGAGCCCCTTAAATTAACCTCCTGGATATTAGGAATGCAAGGAAGAAAGTTCAGCTTATTTCTACCCCTGAAATGGGCTTTATCAAAGTCAAAATATAAATAAGGACTCATGCAAAGAACCTAAGCAGGGAGGACATTCTTACATGCCATTAGGCAGCTCAACACAGACCATTAGGTAATTCAATAACTCATTAAGCCAGTAAGAATAAATCTAAGCAGCAAGTGAGCAGCAAGCCAAGGGTTAATCTCTCCCAACCCGTTTGTTTTATTTCATCTCCCAGCCCTTGGGCCTAGCTTCATTGGGTTCATTTCATAGGAGCTGCTGATCTAGCGATTTTTAGTCTTCATCCATCAGTGTGGGAAAGACAGAATTTATTTCTTATTTGAAAAAGAAGAACGTGTGTGGCTGTCTTGGAATTGATAGATGTGATGGGGGAACAGAAGCTTAAATTTTTTCACTGCAGGATCCAAATAGATTGATTCTAAACAACCATAACTTACTTAACAGAGACATGGATGGATGGATGGAAAGATGAAACAACCACTACAGGAATGTGGATCGACCTTGCTTGGATGCCCTAAAATCTGCCCTGATTTAAAAAGTGAAACTTCTCACTACTGGAGAGGAGTGGAATTACCAGTCATTCCGGAGGACCTACTGATATAGCAATTTTTAGTCTTCATCTATCAGTGAAGGAAAGATGGACTTTCTTTCTTATTTGAAAAATAAGAACGTGTGTGGCTAGCTTGGAATTGATAGATGGGATGGGGGAACAGAAGCTTAAATCGTTTCACTACCAGATCTCGATAGATTGATTTTAAACAACCATAACTTATTTAAAAGAGACATGGATGGACGTATGGAAAGATGAAACGACCACTACAATATTGTGGATCAACCTTGCTTGGATTCCCTAAACTCTGCCCAGATTTAAAAAGTGAAACCTCTCACTTCTGGAGAGGAGTGGTATTACCAGTCATTCCGGAGGAGCTGCTGATCTAGCGATTTTTAGTCTTCATCTATCAGCGTGGGAAAGAAGGGCTTTCTTTATTATTTGAAAAAGAAGAGCATGTGTGGCTGGCTTGGAATTGATAGATGGGATGGGGGAACTGAAGCTTAAATTATTTCACTACCAGATATAGATAGATTGATTGTAACCAACCAGAACTTATTCAACAAATACATGGATGGACTGATGGAAATATGTGTTAGAATAATAAACCCATAGTTTACCCACTTAGACATTAATTCCATTATTTTTGTCTTATTTTCCTAGTTCATGTGTCCCACCTTGTGCAAGTTGCTATTTGCCTATCCATAGAGGTCAAACTTGCATTATTTGACTCATGTAGCACATGGGAGAGCTAAAGGAATCATTTCTTCTTTATTCCTGGCCTCCTAGGCACCCTTCTGCTTTTTCTACTTTATTGCCTGCTTTTTCAGTGTTTTAAGGCAAAAGGAAAAGCTAGACTAGGTGAGGTTGACTTGTTTTTTGTCCTACACATCCTCCTCTCTTTTCTCCATGAAAAAGCATGTATGAGCTGCCATTCCACCACTCTTTAGCTTTCCTATGCCTTTCTTCCGATTCGTGAGCTCCATGATAGATTTGGGATCAGCTTTTTACACCTATGGGGGATTTGCTTATTTTTGGTAAGCCTGCTTTATGCTAGATTTGGATGCCTCCTCATGCATTCAATTTCTTGATGTATTTTATTTATTCAGCAACCTATGTTATTACAGGGTTGGCTATTGTACACTCAGTTAATACAATTTAGTGTTATAGCTCCATATTTAGTCTCTTTTGTGAGCAATTTTGCATGATCAATTGATAATTATTGTGAGTAAAATTAATCTATTGCTGGCATTAATTTCCACATGGTATCAGAGCCATTGTAGGTTGTTTCTCTCCTTCAAAAATTGTTTTGCAGGTTCGACATCAAAGACTGGGAGCCTTCTACTGACAGATGGGACAGATTTTCTAGAGCTATGGATCAATCACAGAAAACTATCTTGAATCCCTTCAATTTATTTGAATGGAAAGCAGAGATGGAGATACTGTTGAGAGAAAAAGGCCTCTACAGGGTGACTATGGCAACAGAAGCAGAGCCCAATGCAGCTGCAGACAAGATAAAATGGCACAACAGGAGGGATGAGGCTTATGGCCTCCTGTGCTTGAGTATTTCCAGAGACCTCCTTTTCCATCTTGATGGATTGACATCACCGAATGAAGTTTGGGAGAAGCTTGCTGATCTTTTTGGAAAGACAGATGAGATGAGGGGACATCAAATCGAGAATGAGCTGATTTCTCTGAGTCCAACAAGCTTTGAATCCCTGCAACTATATTTCTCCAAGTTCAAAGCACTAGTTTTGCAGATGAAACAGTGTGGTATTGAAAAGAAAAATGATCAGCTCATACTGGCCATCCTATCGAAGCTGGGCCCTGATTATTCAGTGTTGTTTTGACCTTCTATGCCACAAAACTGACAGCTCGAACCTGGAAGATGCCTAGCCTTGCAGATTTCATGGAATCTCTCACACAAGAACAGGACAAGCTAGTGATGATGGGCACCATCAAACCATCCAAAGATCAAGCTTTGATTTCTGGAGATTTGAAGGTGGATTCAAAAAGAAAAAAGAAAGCTAAAAATACACCTGAGCAAAAGAGAGGCAAGAAACAGTCTTCGGAGGATCAATAAGGTCCCAAGAAGAATAACCAGAAGAAGAAGAACAAAGGTGAAATGAACAAGTGCGCATACTGCAATAAGGGCAATCACTCTGAAATCTCTTATATGAAAAAGCAGATAGATATGCTGACCAATCTCCTGGAGAAGAATGGCATCTCCCTTCCAGAAATCTCAAAGAAGAGAGAAGGAGGATCAAGTTCCGATGACAGAGAGAGATTTCATGCTCTAGTTGCTGGCACATCAAGCTCACCCAGTTTTATCATTGACTCTGGAGCTTCAAGACACATGGTTTCGACTAAGGAGGCTTTCTCCTCACTGGATATGTCGAAAGGACCATCTATTATACTGGGGGATGAATCTCTCACTGAAAGTAAAGGCAAAGGAAGGATAGATCTTGATCATGGTCAGTTCAACAATGTGCTGTATGTGCATGGTCTCGCCTCCAACCTCCTGTCAGTGTACCAGATGACCCACACTAGGTCTCCAAAGAAGGTCATATTCTCCCCCGATGAAGTTGAGATCACAGAGATTTCAACTAGTAGAGTCATTGCAAAAGGAGTTGTGAATCATGCTCAAAAGGTATACATGTTCTCACACTTCCTACCTTACTCAAACCCCTCTGCTCTTCTCATTCATGCTAATGAAGCCAACAAGCTGTGGCATGAAATATTTGGCCATCTAAATTACAAGTATCTGTCTGGTCTTAGTGAAAAAGAAATGGTCATAGGGTTGCCCAAGATAAAATTTTCCAAAGGAGTCTGCCAAGGTTGTATCCTAGGAAAACACCCAGAGCATAAGTTTGAGAGAGCTAATCATGAGAGAACCTCTGCACCCCTCGAGCTGATCCACAGTTATGTTTCTGGCCCATTTCCTCATATGTCCATGAGTCAGGCCAAATATGCATTGACCTTCATTGATGACTTTTCCAGGTATTGCTGGGTTCACTTCCTGAAACACAAGTCTGAAGTTTTTGGCCTATTCAAAGTCTTTAAGGCTTTGGTTGAAAACCAATCTGGAAGGAAACTCAAGGCCCTTAGATCTAACAATGCTGGTGAGTATGTCAAGTCTGATTTTATTAATTATTGTGCAGATGCAGGTATTTAGATGCATCATTCTATCCCTTACACACCATAGCAAAATGGTGTTGTTGAGAGGAAGAACAGATCACTGAAGGAGATGGCAACATGCATGATGGAGGCCAAAAATTTGCCACCAAAGTACTGGGCCGAAGCTATCAACTGTGCAGCCTATATCCAAAATAGGGTGCCTCACAAACATCTTTATGGTATGACTCCCTTCGAAGCATGGAGTGGGCACAAGCCAGATGTGACCCATTTCAGGATTTTTGGCTCAAAGGCTTGGGCTAGAATCCCGACAGAGAAGAGGAAGGCTTTGCAGCCCCAAATCCAAGAGTGTATTTTTGTTGGATACTCTGAAGATTCAAAAGGGTACAAGTTTATTAATTTGAGCACAAACAAAGCCTTCATTGAAAGGTGTGTTCAGTTTGAAGAAGAACCCCTTGCAGAAGTGGAAGTTGGTGAAGCCTCTTCACCACCTGAACCTCAAGAAGTAAGTAAAGAGTTTGTTGAACATGCTGATTCTGATTTGTTTGATGGAGATGAGTTTATTGCAGACCCTAACAGCCCCGCAAGGCCAAAATGGGCAGCCAAGACACTACATGCAGCAGGTGAGCTAGCTGGGGATCCCAATGACCCAAGAAGGACTAGATCTCAATTTGAGAATGGTTTGTGCATGAAGGATCCTATGTTTGCTGAAAAATGATATTTGATGGTGGAGTCTGATCCTCAAACATATGAATAAGCAGCAGGAGATCCAAGATGGAAAACAACCATGAAGGAGGAGTTCAACTCACTCTAGAAGAGCAACACATGGGAGCTAGTGGATCTTCCTCCAGGGAGAAAACTAGTACAGTGTAAGTGGGTCTATAATACCAAATTTGCTGCTGATGGTTCACCACTAAAGTACAAGGCCAGATTGGTAGCCAAGGGCTACTCACAGGTTCATGGCATAGATTACAATGAAACCTTTTCCCCAGTGGCAAAAATGGATTCCATCAGGCTAGCTCTAGCCATTGCAGCCTCAAGGCAATGGGAGGTACATCACATGGATGTAAAGTGTGCCTTCCTGAATGGAGATCTCACTGAGGAGATATATATGCAGTAGCCTCAAGGTTTTGCTACTAACCCTTCTCTTGTGTGCAGGTTGAGAAATTCATTGTATGGGCTAAAGCAAGCCCCTAGGGCTTGGTATGCCAAGATTGATAGCTTCTTGCTATCACTGAATTTTGATCGGTGCAAATCAGATCCAAATGTCTATTTGAAGTTAGTTAATGGTTCATTAATGATCATTGTGTTATATGTTGATGACCTCCTCATTACAGGAAGCTCACAAGCTGAGATTGCTTCCTTAAAAGGAGTTATGAACCAAGCCTTCTCCATGACAGATTTGGGGCTCTTAAGTCAATTTTTGGGGCTTGAGATCTCTCAAACCAAAGCTGAAATCAAGGTGCACCATTCCAAATATGCCTTGGACTTGCTGAACAAATTCAGAATGAAGGATTGCAAAGCAAGCAAAACTCCTTTCCTTTCAGGAGTGAAGCTGGAAGAAGCTCATTCTTCATCGATGGTAAACAATACACTATATAGGCAATTGATTGGCTGTTTGTTGTATCTGACACATACTAGACCTGATATTTGTTATGTAGTAAGTGTGGCTTCTAGATTCATGGATCAGCCTCAAGAGATCCATTGGAAAGCAGCCAAAAGGATCCTTAACTTTGTTCAGGGAACAAGGACACATGGGATCTTCTATAAAGCAAAATCTGATCTTGAGTTGATTGGATTTACTGACAGTGATTGGGCAGGTGATAGCATAGATAGAAATTCCACATCAGGATATGTGTTCATGCTTGCAGAAGGGCCAATCAGCTGGTCAAGCAAGAAACAGAGTGCCATTGCACTCTCATCTACAAAAGCAGAGTACAGAGGAGTTGTTAATGCAGCAACTCAATGTTTATGGTTGCAGGGTTTGCTTGGAGAGTGTGGCTTCGAACCTGAGTACTCGACTACCATCTACTGTGATAACCAGAGTACCATTTGAATCTACAAGGATCGAGTTCAGAAGCAGAGAACCAGACAAATTGAGATCCATATGCACTACATCATAGAACTTGTGCATGATGGCACCATTCACCTACTCTTCTGTTCATCTTCAGAACAAGTAGCTGATATCTTCACCAAAGCAT